>JALJEE010000662.1:0-12460 GCA_023231475.1 Seison nebaliae | reverse complement strand
ATTAGTGCTGTGATTATGATCCGTGAGTCCAAAGTGATAAGACTCGAGTACTCCATACATTTTGGAAAAAAAAAATCCAGACATGATAAGAGTCCTATACATACAAGGCTCGAGCCAAGCTATTAGCCAGACTCATGCTTTGGCTCGTTAAAGTTAAACAGTTAAATTCTCTAATAATATTAAATCTCTAAAGTTTAGAGATTTTATATTCATTTTATCCAATTTTATCCTTTCTTATCAGTTTTGATTATCAAATTGATCTTCTTCAAAGTTCCATCGGACCGTTAGGATATTCCATTATTATCTTCATTCATCTTGTATATAAATAAACTGTCTAAATTTTCTTAACTGTCTAAATTCTCACTGTATACATGTCATTTCATTCATTTTTCATTTTTTCTGAGAAATTTTGTAAAATTTTTATAGAAAGCGTTCGCGAACGAAATGAGAACAGTCGTTCGAGCGGTATTGAGAAGAACAATGTATTTCGTTCTCGTCCAACTGATTTTCAAAAACCAGACATCACAATTATATTCGAGAACAGTCCATTTTTGTTCGTGTTCGTGTGAACAGCACTAATGAGAAGTAATATGGAAGTTAGAAGAAATGTCAAGAATATCATCGAAAGACTGATGAACATCAATCGAATAGTAAGAACAAAAAAAGATAACCGGATTGAAAAAAATGTTTACACTGGAAATAAGATGGAAATAGCAAATCTGATTCCTCGATAGACTGAATTATTTTCAAATATCTTTGAACAATAAGAGGAGGAAAATGTTTCAGTCTGCAGAAAGAAAACATAAGGAATTTAATTGTTGTATTATATGTACGATCGAGACATAGGAAAGGACTTTTTAGTGTTGGATAAATATACGGCTATTACATAAAAATCGAAGAAGTACATCTTCAATTGAATCGAGAAATATTTGCAACAATGATGAAACGAATAAAAACATCTAACACATCTAAAATTCGGTTACTGGTAAAGAAGTTGTCAAATATAGTCAATCAGATGAAGATGATATTAACGAATGGTACCAAGAGACTGTTGAAACGACTGCAAAAGAAAGAGAACAAACGACTAAAATTTCTAGTCGTTTAGCCGTTTAAATCATACAGCCGTTTGACTCCAAAAAATCATGGATATAGAAGAAATAAAATTAATGAGATGTGTATATTTTTGTTTGTCGACTAAACCAACAGTTAAAGTCGAGTCGTTTATATCGACTAACAAAGTAAGTCGTTGTAAGTCAACCATTTTGATCATTTAACAAGCCTAATTCAAATGCTCTTTATAAGAAATTAAATGAGAAAATCATGACCTTACAATTTCACAATTGTTATTTAAAATTATGCAGAATTATCGCAAATTACTATGAAATTATGGTAAACGGAACGTATTTCCGATCTTTCTGTTTTCTTCCAAAAATCATCTCCAATTTTGATATTACATCTCTTATTTCGACTTATTTACGAGATGAAATCGAAATGGGAAGAAAACTTATTACGGATAATGTGTACAGCCAGTTATCTTATTTTCTTTTTAATTTACCTCGAGGGGATTTGACTCTATAATAAAAAAAAAAAAAATTGATAAAACGGAACGTATTTCCGATTTTTTTTCTCTCTCCTTAAATAACATTTTCCTTATATAAACAAATAGGACTTATCCGAATCAACGTCATTGACGTTCCAACATTTAGATCAATTTTAAAAAGTTCTGTAAACTAATAAGTCAATAATAAAGTCCTAATTTATTCAGTTAAACTACGCAGTTATTTAATCAAGTAATCCGAGTTCCATGCGTTAAAAATTTTACGAATTATGCTTTATTAAATTACTTGATCTTTTAAGTAAAATTTTACAAATTTTTGACAAGTTTCTATTTTATTTCTGTTTGGGATTGTAAGAATAATTTTTCAAAAACTATTTTAATTTAAAGAATAAAGAATTTGGAAACTAAATGTCCACCGAAAAATTCCATTTTCCCCAACTGGTAAAAAATTTATGGGAATTTTGTCTTAATAACATAAGTCCTATCACATTGTATAAGGAAAAGGTCCTTTATGTATAAATAATTACTTGCTTCAGATAAGTCCTATTTGTTTATATAAGGAAAATGTTATTTAAGGAGAGAGAAATACGTTCCGTTTTATCAATTTTTGGGAGAAAAGAGAAAGTTCGGAAATAGGTTCCTAGATTCGAAATTATAAGCTAACTGGTCTTCTAAAGTTTTATTGAATAAAAATATATTTGTTTTTCAGTGTAAAGAATATTTGTTAAAGATCAATTTTATAATATTTATGATGAGAATGATTTAAATGATGATATTTATAGGTAATAATAATTGACAAAAATGAAGCAAATTAACATAATCAATTATTTTTCATGGTTAGAAGGACAGATGTCGGTAGAACTTGTGTAATAGTCGAAGAGGGGATTGAAACGAAAGGAATAATGTAAAAATTAACAAAGAAAAAATTGGTTGAAATAAAACTATAAATTTCGTAGAATTGAAGAAATTTGAAGCGAAATTTAGAAATAAACTTCTTCGAATGAAATAAACGTCTCTATAAATTGGTGAATGAGAATATGGAGAGTGGAATTAATAATCGTAAAATTCGGAAAGTTTCTGAGCAAGATTTCCAATTAAATTTTGCTCATCTACAAAACATGTATAAACTTTTAAATAAATTTGTGGAAAAAACTAAATGTTCTTGATATGGGAAAGGAAGAGGAGGCGGAATTCATAAGCTGATTATGGATGTTAAACGAATATCGTTGTTGATAGTCAACATTGAACAACATTTCCTTAATCTGAAGAATGTTGAAATGAAATCGATAAAAGTTTCATTATCCTAATCGTACAGTATAATTCGTACATGAGTGAACAAGTGAAAAACTGTTTGAATAATCGAGAATAAAACATATTATCCAAATCCATTAAACAATATGAAATCAATATTTTACTGATAAACAGTTTCTCTTTAACCGCACTCTCCTATCTACACCCAATCAAACCACAGAGTAATAGTAAGAAATATGAATGTAAATATCAAAAAAAAAAGGTTTGTTAGCGAATTTGAGAATGATGAACGTTTACTGGAGTTCAATTGAGTTTAATTTGTTCCATGATTGTTGTCTGAATCACCTAATATAATTGCTCGACAGGAACGTTAGCATTTTGATCATGTTTGTCTGGTGTAACTTGAGGCAATTCGAATGTTATTGCAAGCAGTCCGTCTTTAGACATTTCTGCACGAATTGTCTCCAAATCAACCCAAGCAGGTAATGCGAATTGTCTAGTGTAATCTCTATGGATATTTTTGGATAGGTTAGTGGATTCATGTCTGGCATGGACTTTCAATATACTATTCGTTACTTTAACACTAACATCTTTCGGTTTATAATCGGAAAGATCGAGTGTTAATTTGAGTTCTTTATTATTCACATCCATAATTTCGTTCTTAGTATTAGAGCGGACAACTGGTCGAGAAATCACTTCACGGTCATCATTATCTTCATCGTCACTTCGTTCATTGTTCTCTTCGCTAATGTTACTTGTAATATTCTGATTAGTTCGATATGTTTGAGTGCCTGATTGAGATTTGCGATGTGGCAATTGTTCCTCCTCAATGAACGGTATGTCGATAAGAAGATAACCTTCTTTCGTTAAAATATTATTTAAATTTCTGACGTCAGCATTTGAAGGAAGAGTAATTTCTCTTTTGAATTCTCTTTTAGTTGTTCCATCTTGATTCTTCTCTTCTCGTATTGCTTTCACTTTTAATTTCTTACATAAAATCTGAATGTTAATATCGTTCGGTTCAAATCCCTGTAGATTGAATCGATATTTTAATATTCTCTCACCTGATTCACCCGTCTGCTCCCAATAAGCATTGCTAACATCTCTATCACGTGATCGATAATCAATTTCATTTTCATCATTTTTATGTTTCGAATCTGGTGCAATATTAATCGGATGATGATACCGTTCATATTGACCACGATTTCTACTCTCTTCACTCTCCACCTTACAATGTGGAACGAAATCACTCAATTGTTGTGTCTCATTTTCATAGATATCATCGAAAATTGGTGTTTCAATCGACAACAGACCGTTGTTAGATAATAACGACGAAATATTATCAATATCGGCAAATTTTGGTAAGGTGATTTCTCGATTGAACTTCTTACACTCAACTGCACTCACTTTCGATATTTCACGTAAACCATCAATCGTCAAATTCCTTCCGTTCACTTTCACTGACAATTCATCTCGAGTGAAATCGCCAACAAAAAACTGTACAAAATATCTTTTTCGACCATTTTGTTCTTTGACGAAACTCTTATAAGATGGTCGAACATGTTCGGATGAGACACGATCTGAAGGCAATTCATTATCCTTTATTTGACGTCGTTGAAAGAAGTCATGTCTCCATCGATCACATTCTTCTTCGAACTCGCGCATCTTTACATGAATCTGCTCTTCCATATCAGCAGGCGACGAATCTCCACATGCATATTGGGATGGCTTCTTTTGAACCGGAATTGTCGACATGTTTGTCGTTATGTAAATAAAAATTCGCCGTTATTCACGGACGAATTTGTTCTGTCGTTTAAATTCTATTTTGAAAAAAAAATTATGAAAATATTTATTAACTCTATTCTTTTGACGATTAAAATTATGACGAGAGATTATTCAAATGAACAAAATTTCATTATCTCCATGATAGGCAATGCCAGCGAAATTATTCGAACGAAAGAATGTTGTCATCTATCATCATCATAATTAATTCTTCAAGACATTCACTATATGCTACACATAAACGTTAAAAGTGAATTAAATAAAAATAACAACAACTGTGATGGTGATATTATTAAAGATTGCTTATTTTTCTTCATTTTCATTAATTTTTTGTTCATAAGAAGAAGAAAGAATGACAAGTTAAGAGAGCGTTCTCTTATTGTCATTCGAAACAATGTCTACCAGTATACCATTGTTGCAGGAGATGAATAAGAATATGCTGACATGAAACCATTTAAATTATCATGAAATAAGGAAGAGAATAACAAATTCTAGTGACCTTCGCACATATGTAATTAATATTATACTACAATACTTGTTATTTAACTCATCTATCTTCATCAAGATAATTCCTTCAAATTTACATGAACATTTTCTTTCCGTTTGAAACTGATTCCTTTTCACGTTATCAACTCTCTTCGAACTCAACTTACACTTTTTTCACTTAAACTAGTCTCTCATCATCAGACGCAACATGTAAATCTGGTTAGGAACGAACAAATTCTTAAACTTTTCTTCGTGTTTCTTGTTAGAAAACTTTCAATTTCTGTCACCCCTTTCCAATGCTATTCATTCCATGGAATATTGACATATCATTATTACATATTTCTATCAATTATCATCACGTCATAAACATTCTTCATGAAGATAAGCGAACATCTATATTATTCCTATTCCTTCAATTTTTCTATATACTATACATATACCAGTCATGTTAATTCCACTATATATCTTTAACGAACCGGATAGTTTTCTCCAGTACATAATGTAAATCACACAACCTGGTACGTAGAAACTCTACAAATCATTCCTCTCAAATTTTCAACATCTTGAAATCATTTCAATTCAAAAATGTTTCGTATTTTTACAATTTTTTACGTACGATATTCCTCATTTACGCAGTAACAACCATACGAAAAAATGGTGAGATTAATAACATTTATTAATGGTATTTGTCATTTCTTTCAAACATAATATTGGTATTGCATTAATCGATGCTAAATTAAATTAAGAGGAAGATTGAATTGATTAGTAGAAAAGTAGATGTACGAAAAATGTCCAATGTCACGAGCAGATGTTGACGTTCTTCAAAAATGATCTGGTGTTCTTCTTCAATATTCAAATGTCGAAAATTTGAAGCATTTATATCGGGAAAATGATTAAAAAAAGAACGGTAATTCATGCACCAAATGTGGAAATGTGTCAAGATTATAAGTGCAAGAAATGACTGAACTATTTCTAGCAAATTGTCATGAAATTCTAATTAACGTACGAAAGGAAACATTTTATTTTTCTTGTAAATTTTGATTCCCTGTGAAAACTCTTCACATGGAAAATTTGTTCTTGTATTTAAAAAAAGCGACAACATCACCAGTATAATATGAAGCATAAGAAGAATATTGTTTCGTTTTTTTTACGATATTTATCTAACGGAAAAGAAAAAAGAAAATTTTAAAAATTTGTTAAGTGAAAAAACGAACAAAATAAAAGAGATATGAAGTTTGTACAAAAATTTGATTATTTAGAAGGGAGCATAACTAGGAAGGACTAAAAA
The DNA here is from genome assembly GCA_023231475.1 of Seison nebaliae. Classification (NCBI taxonomy): domain Eukaryota; kingdom Metazoa; phylum Rotifera; class Pararotatoria; order Seisonacea; family Seisonidae; genus Seison; species Seison nebaliae. The sequence continues at coordinate 6,095 of JALJEE010000662.1, read as the reverse complement.
GGTGCTCGTTCAATGTTCCTTTTCTTACTCAAGCTACTTTTTTTTGTACTACTTTTTTTGTATCAAGTTTAACTGCGATTCCAGTCTTATTTTATTTATTATTCAATAGAAATGATTGTCATCATGAAGGATTATTAGTAATGTGAAGGACGATGTTTATTCTCTCAATTCTAAGCAATAACAGGAATAACAATAATGATGATGGTGATAATGATGATCATTGCATTGATAAAAGTGGATATAGGTCATTTATAGGCGAATGAGGTAAGGGAACATATATTGCCACACCCGACAATACATATAAGGTAATTCTTTGAACTAATTTTATATGAAAAGAATATATGATTTATATACGTATATATTTATATATATATAAATGAGAAATAAAAGAAGATATACGTAAAGTTGAAGGATGAAAGGAAAGGGAGCGGATAGATTGGCTATTCTTGGTTCAGTTTTATTGAATTATTTATTATTTTCTTCTGTCCTACAAAGGAAGTATCAATTATTTAGTGCTGTCCATTACTTGCCAGATCATATCGTTCCAACAAACTTTATATAACTATTTAGCAACCCATTTCTTAGAAAATGAAGAAGAATGAATACATAATGGCATATTACTAATATATTCTCTTCTAATCCTTATCTACATTCGGAGAAATCATTTACACATTCTCGGGCACTTCAATTCATAGAATAAGAGGATAACACTAAGGAAATAATATATTAGATACATTAAATTATGTATAGCAATTGAATAAAGAATAATATTCTTAGAATATTATCAATCTTATAACCGTACATCCGAATGTTGTGTAATTTCACGATCAATAATCCTTTTATATCATATGTCCAATAACATTCTTTTTTCCCTACCCCCACACATATAAATGCCGCGAACGGTCATTTCTCTTAAAGACAGTTCTCACAAAAAACTTTTTCTCTAGATTATTTTTGCTATTCCTGATATTTCACCATGATATGGTATCATCATGACTATTTATTATAATTTAGTGTCAATAACAAATCAGAAATTCATCCTGTAAAATTTCGTTCTTTTCCAATGACCTTTTATACTAATAGAATATGTTTGAAAGAAAATATGGAATGAGAAATGACTTTGAGTGAGAAATGTCTGATGGATATACATGTATTCTCCGTTTCCCAAGAAACATTGCCTGTTGATAAAGAATAATATGGAAATGAATTTGGGAGAATGAAATGTTTAAATATTCTTAATAACAATCTTTTGTCCTCCAACATGCAATATTAAGTATGATCATTATTGTATTTCTTGCTTTCCACTTCTCCTAATTATCGATATGCATACCGGTTATTGCGGCCTTGAACCATCCCGTCGGATATTGTACAGGTCCAGAATTCACAAGATGGACGATCTAACTATTACTATTCTTGAAACTTTTCTTTCAAACATGCATATAAAGAAAATCGTCAATATTCCCTAATTTCCTTCATCAGTTATTCGAATAAACATGTCGATATTAGTTATTATTTTAATCCTATTTCTTGTCAGCTATAGTCAACATCGCATGACAATTTCTATTTGATAAATTTATCATGAACAAATCATATATTTTGGGGAGTGATATCTTACAAAAATAGAAAAGTTTCGCCTTTCATTGATACATTTATCAACTATTACGGAATCGTTTGATAAAGAATTATATCAAGTTGAAATAAGTAAATAGAAAATACCTTCGATAAACATTCATGCTATTCACGACATTCAGCTGAAGATATAATTACCATTATTTTAAAATTTGACACGGGCATTCGGTCACTCCTATTTTTCATAAGAAAATCTCATTTAGATATTTAACAATTGGCACCGTTTAACATACATTTCGGTATTGATCCTAATTAGTTTTTTTTAAACCTATTAAAATAAGAAAGAAAGATTGATAAAGCTTAAAAATTTAGGAGATTCTTATAGAACATTCAACAGGAACCTAAAGAAGAAAAAAGTGACCGAAAAGAGGAACAAACTTTCCACCGGATTCCTGTTATTGATGTGAGGGAAAACGATTGACAACTGGCTGATGGAATTTCCATCATGGAAATTCCAATTTTACCTGATGTTTACTAATTGGAAAATCTACCTAGAAGTATTCCAATCATTTAAGCACGTTTTATTTTAGTTTAACACAAGTATAAGAAAAGATATAAAGTGAAAAAAGAAGAGAAATAATAAAAATGTATGACCAATCATAGGAACAAGGAAAACAAATAGAAATGGTTCTTCAATTAGAATTGTTCGTCAACCTATTATATTCTCTTACTTTCAATGTCGTTCCGATAAAGTGTTTTAATACTGTTCTTTATTTTCACTAGAAACTTATTAGTTGTTGATGCATCTATGGAAATTCTTCTTCATTCTCTTTCATTCAACACTTCACCTATTCTTATTGTAACCATTGTAAAAGAATTGAAGATTATTACATAATTACTATTATACGTCAATTCGATTGGGCGGACAGATCGTAACAATATACAAAAATCTTCAAACGGAAAATTATCAACTTATAATTTGGACAGTTCTCAGCCTTCTCTTAATTTCCCATATATAAACAATTACATTCCTCCACTCCAAAATCAATATATTTTTTATATATCATGCATTTACTTATAAATAATATTTAGTATATGTTCTCTAATTTTCAGTATGTTGTAAGGTTGAAAACTGTCCGGAAAGTTAATATATCGTTGTGAACTGCCCAAAGAATTCAAAAATTGAACATAATTTTGTATAGTGTTACAATCTGTCCGGTTTCGGTTAATTCGTCTTAATTCAATTTTATGAGATTATTGGATCATATCCAACTCGAATACACATGAAATATTCAAAACTAAAATTAGTGGGAAGGAACATATTGGTAGAACTTATTCTTTCAGGATTCACTATTATGTTACCAGATTTTCTTAGTTACATTTCCATAATTTACAGTAACAATAATAATAATAAATTGAAGGATAATTCGTCCTTGAAACTACTTAATTTAAAGTAATAACGGCTATTTTTTTCTATTTAATGAAAGAAAGAATGGAGTGAGTAATCTCTTTTCATTTAGCGTATACGACATGCTGACCTTCATCTCTTAATAATGACTTATGAAAAGTTGGAAGCGCGATCGTTTTTATGCAAACAAAAGTGAAATGCAGACGGTCCCATCGACCCATTCAAGTCATTAATTCATCTGAAATATAAAGAAACAATTTCCATGATCAATTCCCATCGTGTTTTTGGGGAATTGGAAAAAAGCTGTGGAATTCATTATTTATTTGGAATAATTTCTTCATACAAGTTCTTTGTAACAGATAAGAAATGATGCTAATATTTGTTGATGTGTTGATGGACATTCTATTCTCATGGTTCCTTAATCTAGAACAACGCTCTTTTCTGTATACAATTCGAATGTAACTTGATTGGGGGCAAACCCTTCAATACGATGCTGCTCATTATCTGCAATGTGAACCATTTGCCCCTTAATGTTAGTACAAATATCTGTGAATATAGTCAGTACGATTAGTGGTTGCGATCTAAGAAATTTTTTCTTTCAAACAATATAAACAACTTTACTTTCCAATTGATTTTTTTTCTTTTTAATCGATTTATGTATTTAACTCATTTAATCAGTAACTCAACATAATACTAATCATATTCCGTGAGAGATTATGATAACATAGAACCTGTCCAGTTCAACTGGAGATCAATTTCAGTGGAGACAATGCATTTAGTGAATTGTATAACCGTCTAAGGGGATTATTTAGAGGATTTTCCGAGGATAATTTAAAACTATATTCCAACTAATCGATACATTCATGGCACATATTGTTCATAAAAACGAACGATTATTTATTTAATCGTTCGGTAAATTATTTACTCAGTTAAACGATATAAATAGAATAACATCTGACATAGTATGAATAAGTGGAATATTTGAAATTATTGAAAATATAAAATATATGAAAATACCCGACTGTGTATTATGAGCTGAACTTCATCAGTCATGTGCTATGCATATTTTTTCCAACAAAGCCCTGTCACTATATCATTCACGCCGCTCTGATTTCTATCTCATATCTGACACCCATAAAGAATAACGGTGGAAATGGTGCTTTTAACAATCAGGAGATGACTAACAATCGATATATAATTGGAAAATTTAACCAATATTATATTGAAAGATAAACAGTTTTACTTAAATATTAAATCTTTTTTCACATTTCAATATCGATGCAAATATCCATCTAAAATTACGATAATTTCGTTGTTTTTTTTTACAATTTTTATGGTGTTGAAGCATAGTTATGTATGTTTACAAATTACATGAACTCTCTAGATAAAGCGGATAATAATCGATGTTGGAGAAATTTACTTGGGAGAATACGTCAGGTATTATTACTTAGATCATTCTTCCTTTTTGGTGAAGTTAATAAATTTATATTAACTTTCAAGATTGAAGACCGTCTTCCCAATGGCATGTAAAAGTTCATTCTTATATGGCGACAGACGGTAAATGACGTTCCTTCGTCATTTTATATAATTTCTTCTACTCATTGCTCAACTAATTGTAAGATTAAGAGTTATCAATATAAAAAAATAAAAAATACTTCGATAAATTATTTCTTTAAATTCACCAATTCCCAAATTGGAACTTTTTCGTTATTTAGAAAATTTATAGAATTTTACTGCAATAGACTTATCTAAAATAAATTAAGAAAAAATGCCTAAAAATTCTTGTGCACAAGAATTATGTGGATCTTATGGGTTGAGATAAACGTAATTACAATAATTTATTGGAAACTGAAAGACCTTAAATAATGGAATACATGAATGTTATTCGATTGTTATGAAGCAATAAACAGAGTACACGATTTCTTAGCAACACTAAAAAAGAAGTTCTGAAAGGTAAGGTAATCTTTCAAAAAGAAAAAAATAATAAACGTGTCCAATTGACTTTACTTCAAATCAATTTTTCATTTAATAAGAACCATGGCCATCAGGAAATTATTATTGTTGACGATAATAAAGTGAATGATGATGATGATGAAGATGAAACAATTTGCTTAAATCAATAATTAAAATTTTAGAATTAGACCTTGTAGTTCAACCCCTTAAAAGTTTGATAGCATTTCAAAAAAGAGAATTTTTTGATCTTTCTGATAACAAATGAGAGCCAATATAAAAACAATTAATGGAAAATCTTAGTCAAACATAGGAGAAATAATAACTGGTTAAACAGAAAAAGGAATGATGAATATTCGTCAGAAAAATCAACTGGTTTGTTCAGAATGGTATCAATCATCATGTTGAGCAAAGGGTAATAGCAAAAAGAAATTGAAAAAAAAAAGAAATTGATATAACCGTTTGTTGTTTAAATGGAAGCGGTCCAGGTGAAGAAAAACGGAATAATAAACTTTGAAGGTCAAATCAATCAGTATTGATAAAATAATAGAATAATTTAATTAATTCTTTCTAATCGCACGTTCCCACAGTTACATTTAGTTTTAAAGAAGACTCGTTTATTGATAGCGAATACGATTCTCATTAAAATATGAACGACAATATCAATAGCAACCGTTGATAAATCAGAAGAATGGAAAATAATAGGGTGATGCTGATGATGAATTATTCGGGAGAAGGACATAAGAGCCACGAGACAAAAGAGCCACGGCACAAAAGAGCCACGGGACAAAAGAGCCATGGACAAAAGAGCCATGGACAAAAGAGCCACGGACAAAGGAGCCAGACAGACTTCTAAAAATGCGATATTTACTATATTATAGATAGATCATACAATTTTCTTTATTTCTTCTAAATACGATGAAAAGTCCATCGTATCAAATGAGTCAATTAAGTTTTTCAAACGAGCAGTAAGTGTTTTCTTCATTTTTGGATTTTTATTCTTTTCTGCTTCCAAAATCCTTATCTCGATGTATGTTTCAACTTCTTCGATGTTGTCCAAGAATCGGAATATACCTACCTGTTGACCGGAGGATATTCGATTGAAATAATTATTGAAACTTTCCGCAATATTATTAGTAATGTAAAGGAGTGCTGTTTTTCCGCATTG
>JALJEE010000658.1:0-10899 GCA_023231475.1 Seison nebaliae | reverse complement strand
TAGAGAAGATTATGATAACTGATAATGGTGAACGATCTCTTATTGAAAATTTATTCATTTTATTCGCAATTTCCAAAGTGAATTTATTTTCGACTTATTGACTAAATATGAATTTTTATTGGATTCACGAGAAAGCAATTTCTTTATATGAAATACAATGTATGAATGAGACGAAATCTGAATGAAAAAATATTTACTGAATTCGATTTGGTTTTCGATTTGGTTATGGATTGAAAATTTGTTTCTTAAATTAGACAAATAAATTTTTAGTTACTGAATTCAATTTGTAATTTGAAAAAGAAATTAAACTACGAAAGATTTAACTTTTAATCAGTTACGATTCTTACTCACATGGAATTTACATTGGAATAAATAGGATAATAAATTAAAAAATTTTCAATCTTCATCAACGTCAATCATTCGGTGTAATGCTGCGAGAGATTCCTGACCAAGTGGTTTCGATCTGGTGGGATCGTAAGGAACTGTCTGAACGAATAAAAAATAAGGTTGAGAAGTGTTCTCTACAAAAAAGTTCTGTACCCCAATCGTTAGATTACACTGTGTTTCATAAATTGTGGAACATAGGAAATTCCATATGTTATCAAACAAAGGTTCAAAAAAAATTTCATAAATTGAGAGACAAAAAAAAAGTTTATTTAATAATCTGTCCAAGCACCTTTCCTGTCGCTTACCGCTAAGTATCTTTTAGGCATGGAATTATAAAGATTAATAAATAACGAAGTATCTAATTTCGACCATTCATATTCAATTTTTCGCCATAATTCTTCAGTATTTGCGAAAGTTTTGTTATTCGCAAAAACTTTCTGGGTTAACACCCCCCAACCATTCTCAATAGGATTTAAATCTGGTGAACGGGCATGATGGTCAAATAATTTCCAACACATATCCTTCATTTTTCCCATTGAGTATCTTGACGTGTGCACTGCAGCACCGTCTTGCTGGAAAATGAATTAATTTCCCATTTTTTCTCTAACTTCTGGTAAGAAATATCGTTCCAACATCTCTATATATTTTATAGAATTCATAATTCCATTTATTCGGACTAAGGATATTACACCTCTTTCCGAAATAGCGCCCCAAATCATCAAGCCCGACTTGTAATTCTTAGCGCCGGAACAGTACCTAATGGAACTGTCATCTGAGGAATGATGCCAATATCTTCGGCACGAATGGGGTCCACTAAGAGAAAACCTCTTCTCATCCGTAAAAATTATTGTAGAATAACGAGGTGGGGTGACAATCTGACGCCGCACAAAATCGTATCTTTTCTTTTTGTGCATTTTTGTCAGATGCGGCTTCTCCTTCATTTCTTTCGATTCGAATTCAATTCGACGGATTGTCCTCCAAACTGTCGTCTTCGAATATTCCAAATCAAACCGGTCCATAACGGCTTTCACGTTGGAATGGCAGTTGCCGAAAATGAATTTTTTGATTATCAGTTTCGTTCGCCCATTTATGAGCGAACGGCGACCCAAATATTCTTTTCTACGATCGGGCGTTACCTCTCCGATCTTGCAAATTCGTTTCATCGCCTGCCTCATTGTTTTATTCCCTTTATAGGCCTGTAAAATGGCTGACTTTTTATGGATAAAAGAAAACATTTATTTGTTAAGAAAGATTACAGTTGCAAGAAGATAAAAAGAGAAGGAAATTAAATATTTTATACAGTTCGAATAAGACAAATTAATAAGACAATTTTTTGTTTGAAGATTCCATGAGAACACAATTTTCATTGATTAATTCCAGTAAAATCAATTTATTTTTCTATTAGTCGGTCGGAGTCTTCAAGAATTATTTTCATGAAATGAATTGAAAGTAGATGTTTTTGTCTCCCCAAAATCACTTGAGCAGTTTTTGATGTTGTAAAAGTGTACTCTCTCCTATTTTCAACATCATTAGAATTTCCATTTGACAATTTAGAAAGTATTTTCCAAAAATTGAAATTCCCAACTGATAATTTGTAAAGAATCCGGTGCTTGGCTATTCGAAAAGCCACAACACCTAGATTCTTCAATTGGTTCAGTTCCTGAAAATATTTGATACTTTTATATTAAAACAACAAGAAAACTCACAAACTGTATAAAACTATCGAGTTATGCCCAACGGTAGAAAATAAATTTAAACAATAAGAAATATTCTCTCAAAAGAAGTAATTTTTCAAATGTCTTACTCGTTCGCTATCCTGTAGACAGTTCCGATTTACTTTTCGATCGAAAATGCGTTTCTTAAAATGGAGAAATAAAATTTTAATTCTTGAATTGAATTCTGAGAGAATGGGATCAAGTTGGAAAGAAAACAGATTAATAATTGACCTCAAAGTAAACAACTTTCAGTTTTCTATTTTGAATTCACTACGTAGGTTAGAGATATTATGAAGAAGTACAACGTTGTGACTAGTGAAGTCTATTTTTTTTTATTAGGATGAATCCCAGATTGGGCAATTTTTTATGAAAAAAAGTAACGCAAGAAGCCGATTAGCAAGAGAAATGGCAGAGAAAGATATTTGACATACAACTTATCTGAAACTTCAAAGGGTAATCTCAAGTAAAATTTTAGTGGCTCAAATAAAATGAAATAGTGGGAAAGATTTCGTCACCGAAGTTGGTCGAAGATTTGACCACGCAGAATTAATTTGTCGCTATGCGAATAGTTGATGAAAATTGTCAATTTTACTTTTTGTAGATTTTTGTGAGAAAACATTGAGAAGAACAAAAACGAACTAACTGTTTTAGACGAATTAAGCCCCAAATTATTTTATTAAAAGAAATTGAAAATTGAAAGATGAATAAATAGTTGGAAAATGGTAATGAAAAAGTCCCCGTATAATAAAAATGATATGAAAAAACCCCAAAAATTATTTTAAATTATTTCCCTTCAAAAGCGATTTGTTGAGCAAAACTGTTTTTACCTTCGACTTATTTTAGTCGGACAACTTTGGTCCAAAAATTGGCCATTTTGATGAGTTGTATGAAAATTTGAATCATTAGAGTATTTTCTCTTGCGATTTGGACAGTTCGACGTCATTGTTGTCTTTGGAAAAGACTCATCTTCAACAAGTTTATCTGGATCTGGTACATTCGAGCAAGTTTCTGATGTGCAATCGAACATTTCTTGATCGGTGTCGTTTCCTGTGAAACTAGAAAGTGAACCAGATGACACTTCACCAATTCTACTTTCACTTTTATCTTGAGCCGTTTTAGGAATCGGAAGACCAATGCTGTTTCTTTTGGATGACAAAATGATATTGTGCTGATTGTCAAAATGATCTTGGATCAATTTGGTGATATTCTCCACAAATTGATTTTGAGCCGAAAGTATTTTACTTGAAATATCATTTGTTTCATTTTGCTGTTCATTCGGATAATATGAAACGTCAGACGATGGACAACTATTTTGAGGGTTGAATGAGTGAAACGGATGTAGACACATTTTCTTCCTATTTTCAACAAAATACTTCTCGGATGAGAAAACTTCTGCTATCAGTTCATCAAGTTTACTTTGGAGTTCCTTTGGGCAACATGATGTGGAAGCCTGGGAGAAATGGCTCTTGATCTTCGGTGTTGAAATTTTTTTCGAAACTCCATTTGTTCCAAAGTTTTCCTGGTTATTCTGTCCTGAAGTTGGAATTCCACCAGAATTCTGATTTGGTGATATGTTGGAAGATGAATTTCCAATTGTTCCTCTTTCGTCAGAATAAGAATCTTCATATTTCCTGAATGACGTCCTTCCTGATGGCTCATATCTTCCTACGAAATAATTTTGTCACAAAATTTCTGAACAGAAGAAATTGCCAACTTTTTTTGTTGAGAGATACATCTGTTGGTCCATTACAACCAAATTCCATTTGTTGCAAATCAGTTGCCATGTCGTTCGCTGTGTGATCATCAGAATAAGAATCTTTTTTCCTTTTACGCTGAAAGTTTTGTGGCGATTGATATCTGTCGTGTGACGCTCTTCTTTTTTGTCTGAGAAAAATGAAAAATAAGTTAAAGAAAATAATTTACAAAGTAACAGAATTTCAGGTGAATCTGTTTTCCATTTCAATACATTTTTCCCACTAAAATAATTAGGAAATTGTTGAGGATTATTCTGAGGTGGAACCATTCTAGAAAAACCATCAGGATGACGATAAACTGACTCCATTGAGGATTTGTTCGAATGTTTCACTTTTTCTATTTGTCTTTCCAAAGTCGAATTATGTCCTGAATTCTGTGAACTCAATGTGAAAGGAGCTGCATTTCTGTTTGGACGGAGAGGTATTTCTTCGATGGCGCTTTTCAGATCTTCAAAATGAATGAGATTTTTGTGGCAACCAAATGAAGTTGGTGGAATTGATCTGAAATTGGAATGATTAATTTTTGAACTGAAATCCAATTTCAATTGTTCCCGATAAGTTCCTCTGATTTGAACTGGTGGTGGTGAATTCTTTCTTCCAAAACGAAATAATTTGGTCACAACATCATCTTCATCTTTCGAAGTGGAATCTGTTTGTGATATCGATGGGCCACTGGAGAAAAGTGGAAATTTCGCGAAAGATTTTCCAATTTGTTGTTGAGAAGAATTTGGCGTATATTTTCCATTGAAGTATTTAGATGATCTCGAAGAGGAACCGAATTTGTTTTTGTATTCTTCATTTTCTTCACAAAATGGATTGAACGAAAAATTTCCTGATTTCAATGTCGCTTGGTCGGCTGGGGATGTCAAACGTTTGGATTGGGAGTCATTTTCAATATCATCGGAACCGGCAGTTGACGATTTGGAAGGTACTTTCCTAATATTAGAAATTCTTTTCCAAACGAGGCAAAAGTATTTCAAGAAGTCTATTGTTGCAATGCCATATAATAGACTCAAGAGCAACGTTGTAAAGACGATGTGGAAGACCACCGTGTCCCGCATCAACATCATAAACATTATGAACCATATTATTGCCACAAGAATTATGACAATTTTCATAAGTTTAGAAATCCTTCTAGGACTTGATTCTAACGACCTCATGATATCGACCCCGATTCACTGAATACTAAAGGAATTACTAGTTGATTCACGAGAAATGTATTATTATATGTGAAATATAAACGACAAACTTCTTAGTTAAGGTGATATTAGAATTAAACGATTTTTGGTTAAGAATTAAAATTCGATTCTTTATATAGACGACAATCCGTTATGATTTCAATAGAACAATCTAGAATCTACTTCAACTGTTTAATTTTACCGTTATAACTTATATATTCGAATAGTATATAGTTCTCAAGAAAGTTTCGAATGCTCAATCCATTTTAAGAGAAAAATACCGTTAGACTGTGAATTGTTTTTGTAGACTTCAAATATTTTTAATTTTAATTTTGGATAAATTTATTTATTTTTAGTAATTAATTGATGTTCATTATCTATGAGATACGTTTCGATATTCGTTTTCGATATTAACGCATCTTCTTTTCCTCATCCGACATATGCAGAGTGTGAACAATTTAACAGTCCTGCAAAATTTTTCTGTCAATATTATGCTTTATAGTATCCCGTCTTTGGGCTTTGGAGTTTACTTTGGAGTTCCTTTGGGCAACATGATGTGGAATGTATATAATCCAATAAATTTATCCCATAGGGAATTTAACTAATAAATAATAATATTAATAATTATTGATCTTTTTCTATGATTTGGTAATAAACTATTCGACATTTTTCATGTACTGTGACTGGACTTTCAATTTCTATTCGATCACTTGGAAAGTAGTTTGGTGGTAAGTCTCAATTAGAATATTCACTTTGGTCTAATTTTGTTGTTTCGGTTAGGCGAGCAATGATTCCATATCTAACTCTTTAGCCATATCTAATTAGCTTCAATTAAAATGCATTAACCACTTCATAATATATGAAATATTAATGTGCCAAATTATTGCACTTTCGAACGGAATTAGAAAAGGGTTCGGCAACTTAACAATTTAACTCAGGAACAAGTTATTTTCTACAAGAACTTCATGAATTTTGACCCAAAACTTGTTAGATAAAATATTCAGGGCAAACTATTAAAAAGATCATATGACAAAAAAGGAGGACTCTTTGATATAAGATGCAGAAAATAGAAGTGTGTTCTGCTTATTTTGATTTAGTACGTTAATCCTAACCAGGATACATATACATGATAGTTAAGTCGTTAACTTCCATAAAGTAAACTGTAATTTAATTTGTAGATAAAAGTTGTAGATACATTAGTATGCTTAAATTAGTTTTGAGAAACAATTTTATTAATCTTAATCTGCTAGTGGAAGAAAAAAGATCTATTGAAATTGAACCAAAATCATAACAATGATGACGTAGATTATGATACGTACGTATTTGAGGGAATCTGAGTAACTAAAAAAATAAAATTTGGAAGATTTTTTACCGTTGGAAATACCGTTATGAATTCGGGAAATTTATATAAATATGAAAGATTCACGAGTTGGAATTAAAGTTTTTTGCATTTTTCTTAACTGTAATTCTTAAATCGCAAATTTTACTCTTCTTCTTCAATTCCAATTAACGGAAATCATGATAAAAAATTCTTCATTTCTCGCATCTCGTAAGGCGACTGAAGTAATTGTCGAATTCGAAGACAAATATTATCTCGAACAAAAATGGAAAAGCAAATTGAACTATGTTCCACAGCACATCCAAGACGGAATCGAACGGCTCAGATTAGAATTGGTTCGATTGGATGCAGATTTCGGAAAAATTCAAACGAGTTCGGAGATAATGAAGTTGATATCATCTAAATCGAATTACATTCAACATCATGAAGAACCATCTTCCAATATTGAATCGAAACAATTTTTTGTTGATTGTGAGAAAGCAGCAAATGAAAATCATAATTTAGAGATCTCAACTTTTCCAACAACTTCAATTCCAATGACAGAACAAGTTAACATGAAAACAGAAGTTCTCGACGAGGATATGGAACAATTAATATCATCGAATCATCAAATCGATGCTCCTATTGCAGATACGAATTATTTCAATGAAATTGTGGAGAATAGCGGAATAGCCGACGGACGTCAAATAAATGATGGAAATGAAAATTATATGATACAACAAGAAATTATAGTAGTGAGACAGAACCACAAAAATAAACGTCGAAAATTCAACTACTTCAATTTTACTCCATTGAAGAAGAATTGGTCAAAACGAAAAAATCAATTTTTAAACTTATTCAAATTTGGAAAAAGTGAGACAGTCGACGATGAATCTGTTTTAAAAAAGTGGAGAACAAAAAAGAAACAAAAATAAATTAAAAACATTAAGGGAAACATTTTAAAATAATTTTTGGGGTTTTTTCATATATTAATTTTATTATTCGGGGACTTTTTCAACTATTTATTCATCTTTCAATTTCTTTTAATAAAATATTTTGGGGTTTAAATAGTCTCTACAAATAATTAGTTTGTACGTTGAGCTATTTTATTTCTGTCATTAAATTTTACCTTCTAACAACCAACTAACCTTGTAAGTTTTAGGAATTTCGTTTTTGAATGAACAGAGACACATAAAAATTAATCTTTCTCAGTTCTTCTTTTTTTTAAATTGGATGTTGTGGGTGTTTCCTCGATTTTGGAATTTAATGTGGTTGTGGTTGCGAGAGTTTCTCCTATTCGGGAGCTCATTGGTACATTGTCTTTGTTTGATGAAGTTATTAGTGAATCATCATCTGATTTCAGCAAATTATGTTGTCGCTCTAGTAGGACGCCATCCACATTTTCATCACTTAACATTTCGGAAAAGGTTTCGATATCTTGAATTTTGAAGGAAAACTGATCATTCATTAGAAACCAATTATTCCTGATTCGACTGAATGAGAAGGTATGCATATTTCGAAACTTATTTTCTACTTCTTTGTATGTTTCGCACGACCGAGTAACAGCATTACATATGGAACGAAATTGTTTGAGATGGATGTGAATAAAAGCTGAAACTTTCCCTCTAGGTAAAATATTTTTATCTTTTGCAATTTCCTTACACTTTACTATAAATCTCTCAATACAATCTTCAAACTTTAACTCACCTTCATACATCTCTATTTTCTTTGCGTTTATTCGAACTTCCTGCAGGAGGTGAATAGAAAATCCTCTCAATACATAAGGTACTTCGTTCTGCCCTATTCTGAATGGAATTATTTGGTTATGCTCATTTATTGTAGGAACGGTGAACGATTGTTGAAAAACGAAAGTAGGCAAGTTAGGGAATATTTTTAGAGACATGTTCTTTTGATGCATTGCTTCAATCACTCCAACGACAAAACTGAAGGTGTGGGGGTGAATTCTTAAGTTTGGTTTAGGTTTAATTGAAAAATGAATCACTTCAGGTAAAATGTTTTCGTTAGATAATTGTGAGGCAACTTCATCCATAACTTCCAATCCAATATCATTTACATAAAGTGAAGTAAATGGTTTTGGTTCAAAAATATCGTAGTTTATATTGTTCGCCATTACTTCCAAATTTAACACTTTAACCATCGGATAGTAATAATAATTGAAAGAGGATGAAGTATATTTAGTAAAATTTAATGGAAATAAATCTGCGAGAATAACATGGAATCGAATGAACGACTCTTTCTTGAGAGTTAGTTTCTCAACTATCTTATTATAAGGTTCCTGGCGAGGTATCATTTCATACTCATCACCCTCCTCATAAGTTTTTGCCATACAGTAATCTCCAACAACTCCATACGGACTTCTATATGTTTCGTTCCGGTAAGTGCAATCGATTCCCATCATCAACACATCAGATACACATATGCCAATCGACGGCAACTTAAAATTTGTTCCTCGAACATAATCTCTAACATGTTCCATTTTTATATAAAAGTCTTTCTCACAGGATTTATGTTGACATCTAATTTTATCCATCAAGATCTTGCTCGACATTATCAATCCCAATAGGACATTAGTTTGACATACCCCTAACTGATTATAATAACCCGCAACCTTACTGTTTGAAGCATTTGCCATTTCCTGTAAGATGATGCGTCTGTCATTCATGAGAGATGTCTTATAGTCTTTTATATTCATTTTCGTAAACGATAAATAAAAAGAAATGGAAATCAAAATAAAGTAACAATAGGTGAACTGGACAAAACTCAGTGTTAAAGTTGGGACATTTTTTCATCAAAAACATTAATTTATAAAAATAGGTTCCTTTCGAAAAACTTTATTTACAATTAGAAGTATGAAAGACAAGTATGAAGATACCTGCCAGTGTGGATAAAATACGTATGAAGTTCTTAAGATCGTTTCACTCATTTAATGAAAAATTTAAATACTTATCGCTGGATGTGCGTTCAAAATTATTTCGAACTTTTGGTTCTGACTTTTATGGTCTGCAAGCATCTCACAATCGGTTTGTACGAACGTTACTTGGATGTAGGCGTCCGTGCAATAGAGCCTTCATGTTCAGCATTGTGAATATACCACCTTTTCCCCTATTACTATTTAGGGGGTCTCTCGTCAACAATATCAATAACTCGGATTTTCCATTTTCATCATTTAAACAGTGTGATCAATTCAATTCACCTGTTAAATTCTTTTGCCAAATTTACGACTTGGAGTACCCATCATCTATTTCTTCGATCAGCTCTCAGCTCGAGAATTTCAACATAACTGATTTTGTACCTACTCATCTTGATGGATGTTTACCTCGTGGTCGGGAACAAATACCATTGAATAATTGTTATGATATTTCAAAATTTTTATATTCTTTGCCCGGAGGGGATTCCGATTAAATTTTTAAGAATAAAATATATATGATCTTTTTATTTGTATAACTGTGTTTTTCAAATAAATTTTATTCTTTGTGGTAAAGTCTCACGGATAATGAACTTGAATTAATTACTAACAATAAATCAAATTTATCTAAAATTAAAATAAAAAATACTTGAAGTCTACACAAAACAATTCACAGTTTAACGGTATTTTCTCTAATGGGATTGAGCATTCGAAACTTTCTTCAGAACTGTATACTCAAACTTATATATATATAAGTCTAGAAATTAAAAGTTATAACGGAAAAATTAAACAGTTGAAGTAGATTCTAGATTATTCTATTGAAATCATAACGGATTGTCGCCTATATAAAGAATCGAATTTTAATTCTTAACAAAAATCGTTTAATTCTAATAACATTTTAACTAAAAAGTTTGTCGTTTATATTTCATACAAAATAATACATTTCTCGTGAATCAATTAGTAATCCCGTTAATATTCAGTGAATCGAAGTCATTTTCTCCAATGAATAAATCATCAGCAAGAAAGCGTCCATCTTCCAAAGTTATCTCGATCTTCTGTAATTCGATGTCAATAAAATCTTACAATAGGATACCTGGTTGGAAAGAAACAAACTGCAACTGCGACAATTACCCACTACATCTAAATCAAACATAATGGCGAAATTGAGGAATGTGGTGCAGCGTCAGAAAGTTCCTACAAAGACACTGACAAATTATAATAGAACTAGGAACATAAATCAGAAGGGTTCGACGCAAAATAATTCCGCTGAAGAACAAACGAAAGGAAATCCTAGAAGGATTTCTAAACTTATGAAAATTGTCATAGTTCTTGTGGCAATAATGTTTTTCATAATGTTTATGATGTTGATGCGGGACACGGTGGTCTTCCACATCGTCTTTATCACATTCCTGTTGAGCTTAATATATGGCATTGCAACTATTGACTTTTTCAAATACTTATGTCTCGTTTGGAACAGAACTTCATTCAAAGTACCTGCCAAATCGTCAACTGCCGGTTCCGATGATATTGAAACTGTCTCCCAATCCAAACATTTTTTACCCAATTCCAAATTTCCACTCTTCTGCAATGGCCCATCGATATCACAAGCAGATTCCACTTC
>JALJEE010000646.1:0-62812 GCA_023231475.1 Seison nebaliae | reverse complement strand
CAACTCATCCTTTTTAATATCGAATTTTTTTCTTCGTTTTTTTTCGTCCTTTAGGAATAGATTGTATTGAAGTTTTTCATAATCGAAACATTTAATAAGAGAATTTTCAAAAATTGGTATCGAAGGTCTATCTAACGGAATTATGTACTTTAGACCGTTATTTTTGCCTTCGACTAACATAAGTTGTTGGTTCGAGGAAGATTATTCAATATTCTACTATAGTTGTTCCACAACTTCGGTCTCTTCAAAATAATCGTAAACTATTTTGGCCTCTTCTGAGATTTCAGACTTCAGATAATAAAATGCATATTTCACATCTTCAAGAGGAACGAACGATAAGTTCATCAACGAACGTATTTCACTTTTAAAATCTTTGTTCGAATAATAAAGTCCACGGAAATCCATATTATTCACCTTCCTGACGATAGTTTGGCAGAGGTGAAAGAAACAGCCATGAACTTCAGTATTCGGGAAAACCTCGTTTATTGCTGCAATTGCTCCAATTTCATAATCGAGTGAAAATGAAAAAGGATTGATATGAAATTTATCAATTAAAATGTTCAAGATTCGAATATATGTTGCTTTCTGTCTATTTTTCATTAAACTGATAAAGGGAGTTATTAGACCATCACCTAACAACACTCCTACAACATATAATTGATGATAATTGTCGGGACATTTTTTAAAAGTTCCACCAACAAAGAAATGCTTTCTTTGTAAATGTGCTTCTTCAATTTCATGAAAATAATAGATTGAAAAAAAATCTTCTTTTAATTACATGTTCATATAAACTTTCCATTCTCTTCTTACGTCGATATCGGCGTATGTTACGAATTCCTGAACTTACTCGACGATTGTTCGACATTTCTTGCGAAACTCCAGGATCAAAAGCGTTTTCTCTCAATTTTTTTAATTGATTAAGTTGTTCGATATTTTTGGACAGTTCCGTTATAAATCAGTGGAGCGATAACTATCTCATATCTACATATAGTATTTAGATATATTTCAGTGCCGTTTAAAGTGATATATGATTTGCAGTTCTTATCTTGAGCTCGAGCGCAAAAATAATTAACTTTCGCGGAAGAGTACTTTCTCCGATAGTTAACCTATAGTTTAGTTAACCCTCTCTAACAAAACGAAAGAAGAAAAAATTTTAAATAGAAGATATGAGATGATTTACAAATGAGTAAAGATATAAAAATACAAAAATGAATGTGTAAAGATATAAAGATACAAAAATGAATGTGTAAAGATATAAAGATACAAAAACGAATGAGCAAATAAAAAACTGATAGATGTTGAAAACTGACGAAGAATCATGATTTTGTTAAAAATAAGACAAATGTTTAAGGAAGGTATACTGATCTTGTCTTGCATTTCTCATTTCACTTTTTGATGGATTTATGAGTAGAATTAGAAATAACTTTTTTTTAAAACTTTAGCTTT
Source organism: Seison nebaliae (assembly GCA_023231475.1). Classification (NCBI taxonomy): domain Eukaryota; kingdom Metazoa; phylum Rotifera; class Pararotatoria; order Seisonacea; family Seisonidae; genus Seison; species Seison nebaliae. Next base: position 61,366 of record JALJEE010000646.1, on the reverse strand, counting down.
AAAATATTGTTAATACAATTTTAAAACCATTATACGGATATATTATAATATAGTTACTATATTATAATAAATATACTATAATAATATATATACTATATTATAGTATATTAATAATAATTGTGTTATAGTAATTAATAATTAATAATTAATCAATATCAATAACAATAATTTAATTTTTTGTCAATAAAATTGAAAAGTTCAAGAGCTTTGTGCTTTTTAAGAAATAACACTCATATTACTGATATGTTGTAAAACTTTTGATAAATAATTTACTAGAATAACTTTAAATTAGAAAATTTTTATAATTTAGATAGGTTTATTTCAACTTGCGTGTTTCATTTCAAAACTAAATTGATTACTCAGAGTTTTCCACTGATTACTAATTGGGTTATCTTTTGCTGCTTCAATCCAATTCAAAGCATTAGTGTTAAATAACAAGCAAAAAATATTGTCTTTCAAATATTTCCTGTGTTTTTCGATGCCATAAATTGCGGCCACGATCGCCATCTGAAGTTGTTCATAATGAATTTCTTTAGGTTTGTAATGTCTACCTGAAAATTCAATTAGATATTGTCTTCCTTTTTCATCTTCTTGATGTAAAATAGCCTTGACAGTCCGTTCTTTAATGTACGTTTGTAGAACAAAATACCGATAAGGATGAGGATAAAATAATTTTGGTGCGTTCATAAGTTCATTTTTCAAATGATCAAAACATTTAATTGTACTTCGTGGTTTGGAATTATTTCTACCAGTTGGTACGGTCATGAATGATTCATAATCTTGAATGAATCTACGATAAATCCCAGCAAATTTTATAAAATATTTCATTTCTAGTGGATGTTTCGGAAGTTGAATCGAAGAAATTTTTTCGGAGTCCGGTTTAAATCCATCTCTCCCAATCATATGATCCATAAATAGTAATTTTGTTTGGAAAAATTTAGATTCTTCCAAATTAATTGTTAGACCATTTTCATTTAATGTCCTTAAAATAGTAGTCAAATCCTTCTTATGATTTTGGACATATCTACTATAAACTAAGATACTATTAGGACCTACAAAACACATTGTGCCCAAAAACTTTTCTAAGAGAGTACTTACGTAAGTCCATATAGTGGCAGCTGTTCCACGTAAACCATAAGGAATTCCTACAAATTGATACATTCCACGATGAGTTTCAAATGTTGTTTTCTTTCTATCTGTTTCATCAATCGGTATTTTATAGTATGCATTCACCATAATTTCTGAAAAAAATTTTTTATTATATAATTGGCATATGACATCTCCGATTGTTAATGATGGTATTAAGAATTCTTCTTCAATAAAATCGTTCAATTCTTTGTAATTAACGGAAAATCTTAAATTTCCTTCATCATCAGAATGTATGGTGATTGGGAAACCGTGAGAATTTTCACTTGGTTCAATAATGCCTTTGACTAACAATTTATCGATAATTTTATTTATTGTCACAATATGTTCCTTTGGAACGGATGGAATTGGATGATTATTTGTGGTGTGTTCCTCCACAAAGAATCGATGTGTAATAGACGGCGCATTCTTTGGACGTGTAGAATTTATTTGAGCGATAATATTCTTTCTTTCTTCCTCTACTTTAGAGTTTGTGCTTGTTGAATGTTCTGGGGGAACATGTATTTTCCCAATAGTGATATAGAAACCATCTTTATCATATTCAAGCTCTTCTTTAGAACTTTCATTTGTTAATTTGATGTCTATCGAGGAACTATCGTTAACTGTAGTTGTCATTATGAAAGACGAAAATAATAAATTGGATCATTTCACTGTGGTAATTAAACGATTTCAGAGAATTAATGTAAATATTCAATAAACTGATATTCATTTGCTCTAACTAATTCTAATAATTCTTTTTCCCTCTAACTCTTTTTTTAAGCATTTATGTAAAACTCTATGTTTATTTATTTAATAAACGTATATACTACAAATTATTCAATTTTCATTATTTCGTCCAAATTTAAATAGACAAACTTCTTATTTACAATATATATCATTATATATATTTACATTTAAACATTTCCACCATTTCGTTCAAACATTTATTTATTTAACTAAAAATGGCAGAAATATCAGTAATTCACAACTATCATTCTCAAGATGTCATTTCGTTCAAAAAATATAAATAATGTACAACTATAATGTATCCCAGTTTTTCGCATGTATTAACAAATAATTTTATAGATATCTATTACAAGTTGTAATAGAAAGATATTGTATTATATCCTTCTGTTGGAGATATTCATCTGGTAATCAATTTTCACGTAAAATGATTGTAATACAGTACAAGAAGATTTGGAAATAATTTATACTTTATGATATTTCAATGCGTATATATCGTTGATTTAAATGAATTACGATTGTGCATTTATAATTTGCATTAGATTTCCCAGTACAATTATAAGGAGCCAATTTCTGGAAAAAGGAATATAATGAGCTTAAGTTTTTGAAAGAATACAATTGTTTTCAAATTTAAACTTTTGAACTCACCATTATTAAATTCGATTAGATTTCGAATATCCAAACGGAATAATAGTTGCATAGCAACGACTAATATTTAGTTAACAATATATGAATATATGACGTATTTTAACCGTCTACATATGAAATCAGTTTGGAATAAATATTTCATTTTATGGAATCGTCCATTATTCGACGAACGATAATGAGAAGGAATCAGTCTCATTTCCACCCCTAAAAGTCGTGGGAGATATGGAATTACCATAGACGAAAATAGAAAACTGGAGTTTTTATTTTCTATGGAAAGAAAATGGAAATACTCCTGTTCATATTCTGACAAAACAGTTCAATTAACAATTTTCGGGTGAATATATTGGAAGTACATTATGATATATGATCCAGTACGTCAAAAGATTACTACACACAGAATACATAAACTATAAATGTGTCTTTAAGATAAACTAATTTTTTTTAGTTTAATTTCCTTTTGATCATTTACTTTAAAATTTACTTGGTTGTTATTGTCATTCATCATTTATCATTTCCATACACATTTGAAATTAGAACATTTAAAAAATAAAAGTGTTCAAATAAAATCACTAGTAATTTTATCGATAGAATAGTCAATAATTATTAATGGCTATATTTCTTTAAAATTTATTATTCGACATTATTCGAGGTCAAATTCTTCTAATCGTCTTATAATTTTGTAAAACAAAATTTTCTGACAATTCTTCTTGTGAGTTCTCACCTTTTTTTTAATAGTTTTTTCATTGGAGCACGTTGTTAATAATTATTTTGTAAATTTTAATCAAAAAGTTCGTTATATTAATATTCGTATTTCGATTTCGAGATGTCATGCAAATTCCCCAAATTTTAATCTATCGAACTTAAATCCAACTTATTCTCTTAAATTTATCATGATGGCTACGGAAATAATTGTAAGAAAATCAGAATATTTTAACTTGTTACAGAATTCAAAAGTTTTTTCCAATAGACGTTTTGATATCAGAAATAAAGATGGAATGCTCTCATGAAATTTGATGATCTTAATCATGATCATATGTCAAATTGAATAAGAATATCGTAATTCTAACAATATTTCATTGTAATGTTATATTAAATATCATTTTTATTCACAACCATCATGGAAAGTTATAAAATATGGTTTAGAATGAAAAGAGGAATAGACATAATATATAATTGTAAAGAAACAGGTAGAATCAGAAAAAGATGGAATCGATTGCCAAAATGAAAAAATTTAATAAAAATATGAGTTATCAGTTTGAGGTTTGATTGAGAGGAAGAAGTATGAAAAATTTACATTTCACATTGATTGTTGTAATGATGGGGAGAATGATTGTTGTTGTTGTTGTTGTTGTTGTTGTTGATCGGTTAATCTCAATTGTGGAATACGTCGAATAGTATTACAATTCTAAAATGAAGAGTTTAAAATGAATGAAGAAATTTGGAAGAAATAATCAAACTAGTTCATCCGTTAAATAATGAATATGTTTTCTGGTGAATGAATCATTCGAATTTCTTACAAATGATTTATTTGAACTTTTATCAGTGCTGTCATCTGTGGTAGATGTTCGATAGAATGTGTTAGAAAATTGGAAATTTTTATTTGTTTCCTTCTCATTATCTGAATCGTCGACGATTCTCTGAGGGAAGACTTGAATATAATTATTTCGTATAAACGTTTCATCTGAATTCTTCATTTTTTGATTATTTAATTTTTGTGTATTTCCATTTCTACCTAAAGAAATCGTTCGTTTTCGTATGGTATCACCATTCGTCGCTATCAATATTTCATGATTATTATTGTTATTGTTGTTTTTATTGGAGAATTCGGAATTGTTATTAGTATCGAGTGCAGAAAGATTTTCCTTCATAAATATTTTTTCACTTTTGAATTTTAAGAAATTTTTCAATTTTTTCAATTTCGATTTTTTTTCATTTGATGATTGTGAATTATCAGTAGTGATATCATCATCATTTGGCAAATGATAAGAGAGATCCTTCTTCTTATAAAGATGAGAGGCGAGATTGGAATCATATGAATTACTCAATTCTGGTAATCGAACATATTTATGTTTATCGTCTCTGGAACGATGAATTGTCGGTAATTCTTCATTGGAACTTTCTTTCTGTTCCAGAATACTATTACATGATTCTGATCTGATCGTTCCCAATGACGGTCTTCTCAAAGTGAATTTTTGAGAGGAATTAAATGTTTTCAAATCAACCACTTTCCCACAATCAACATCAATTTCTGCTCCAGAAATTCTTTCGTCATATTTTTTCTCATTAATCGATCGATTATTTTCCGTATAATAACTATCTTGAGACATGGATCGACTTTGATATTTTGAAATGTTTTGTCGTCTATCTCGTCTATTCGTTTCTTTTAATTGAAAACGTTTCTCCGAAATACTTTGTCTTTCTGCTGCATTTCTTTTAAAATTCGATTTCTCTTCATCTGACGGTCGTCGATAATCCAATGACGAATGATGAAAAGTTAATGATTTCTTCATTTTATTCGTGACTGACATATCGATATATTGATCCTCGTTATGACTATTGTCACGACTATGTATTATTGGAATTCGACTAATTTCATTATCTGAATCATTCATATCATTATCAGATAAAGGTGCAGAAATAAATGGCGTATGGAGAGTGTATGGTGCTAAAAGTGAATAATTCGATCGTTTCTTATCACGTTTCTGTCTAGCAATTACTAATTGTGCATATTCCTCTCTTATTGGATGAGCGATTGCTTCTCGTAATAATTCGTAAGCTTGTTCATTATTTCGACTGAGTAACGACACTCCATTAATGTTGATAATTTGATCTTGTTTCTTCAATCGACCGTCACGATCAGCAGCACCTCCTTTCATAATGAATCGTATAAAAAGACCGAGATCGACTCGTACACCGTCATAACGTTGTTGTGTACGTCCCATAATTTTCATGCCTAAACCGGCAGAACAAGTGGAATTGAATGGAATGTTCAATGTGAGGAATGTTCGTTCCATATCATTCTCGTCGATTTCACTACGAATTATCGGTGTTCGTCCTTTCGTTTCATTTGATACATTTATATTATTATAATTATTCGTATTTGATGAAGGAGTGAGACGGAGAACTTTCAAATTAACGACGGAACCTAAAGAAATTCCATGAAGTAATTGCACGACGGATGGTAATGTCATATTCGTTACATTCACATGATTTACATTTATCAAACGATCTCCACAACGTAATCGACCATCAACTACCGCTGCACCGATTGGTAGAATTGCTTTAATAAATAACGGTGATTGACGGTGTGAAGGATGATAATTGGTGAGATTGGAAACTGTTTCACGACTCGCTAATTTCAATCCTAGACCTTGTGGTCCTTTAATTAAATCGATACTGATCATATGACATTTATTGGATGAAGTGGTAGAGAGTGCATTGATGGAAGATTGAATATTGTTGATGGAATAAATAGTATCGTCATCTGATCGAATAAATTTCTTTCGAAGAATCGTTAAACTTAATGGATCTCTTGTAGTGGATTTGATTTGATTGAATAATTTGAGTGATTCATCAAATTCCATATTTTGGAGACTAATCGAATTAATTTCTAAAATAACATCATCAACTCTCAACCATTCCGTCATAAATGATCCCTCCTCAATACTCTTTACTAACAAACCATTTAATCTAATTTCTGATCGGAATTTCATTAACGATTTCGGTTGTACTCGAATACCTAATTGCTCATGATTTCTCCATTCAACTGACGGAATTCGAATCATCAATTCTCGATATTTCGCCGGATTACCATCACCTGATGATTTCCCATTCTTCTCATCTAATAACAACCAATAATGATCAGAAACTGATTCCTCCAAATCATAAATCGATCGGGGAGATGATGATGAAGCGGCAGATGATGGAGATTTCACTCTCTGCTTCAATCGACCTGATGACGACGAATAACCGGAGGAGCCTCTTAACTCTCGGGAAAAACGATGAGAAGTTCCATCGATGACATGTTTTCTCGAATTTAATAATCGTTTCAACGACGATGAATGATGATCGTTTTCTATTCTCCATTTCTCATGACGATTTGGATCTAAAACATAAATTTCATCCATGTCTTGAAGAACGTTGACGATTACATCATCAGCATCGAGAAGACAATCATTCTTCATAAAAGCGATCAACGATTGATGGTCATTATTTGGAAGATCTTGTTTCTGAATAAATTTGAAAATAAAAAATTGGATTTTGAAAAAAAAATAGAAAACATTTAATTTACAGAATCGTCGATATGTTTCTTGACTTAACCATCGAATGTTGCAAGAATTGTTGAGAACTGGAATGATGAACTTCTGCTCATTAAAATTTGATGTAATTCTCATTTTAATTTGATGTGATTGTTCCATCTTCAAGGTTATCGTGTTGGAACATTATTGGGATTAATCTCTATCATTTATTGTCATCAAAATATGTCTCTATCTCGATCGAGTTTCCGTCTCTGTGTATGTGTGTGTGTGTGTTGGGGAGAAGTACAAGTTGAAAGCTAAAATTTCACAGAATCCAAAGACAACTGTTGTTGTTGGTTGATTCGAATTGAATGAAGTTTTTATTGAGAACATATTTCTTTCTCTTTATGAGAGCTTTCTATTATATTTGTTTTCGACACCAATTCTTTCTCGTTTATTTATTTTGTTTATAATAAAATTTTTATAACTTCTATTTATCTTCATTCTTTCTGTTTCCTTATCTTTGTGCGTGTGTGTGTGTGTGTGTGTGTTATCGTGTGTGTATTTGTGTATGTGTGTGAATATTGATTCTCTTCCGCATTCCATCATATTAATAGAATTGAGAGGAAAAGAGAAATCCAAATTCAATTTTCCAAATTTGAATATTTAAATTCGTTTACATCTCCTCTTCCTTTCTTAACTTGTAGTCTATCTTTATTTCTCATTTGTCATTCGGGTGGACTGTGACGAGACGTGTTCTAATTGGCATCTTTTGTTTTCAAGAAGAATTTTTTTTCCATTTCTCACACAAATGCCGTCGAATAAAAGTGTTAGTGTAACGCTTCTCTCCAATTCCCACGAACCAATTGATCACTATGTAAATGAAGTGGAAATTGAACGTACTTATGATCGTGCACCGCCCACTATCGTCGAACAAACAACCACGACACCACCAACAACAACAACGACGATTGAAGAATCGATTGAAGTTCCTGCATATTCGATGATGGACGAAGGACAACAACAACAACGACAACCACAACAAAATTCATTAAATGATGAGTCGTCATATAATGCAGAACAAGAACAACAACAATTGGCTGCACCATCTGATGAGCAACAACAATCATTACCGAGTTATGAGGAAGCATTAAAATATAAGAAAGCTTATGAGTCATTAGTGGGTGATAAAGTTGCAATTAATGTTCCATATACTGGAGCTTCATATCCCAACAATACAACAACAACAACAGCCGAAGATCATACACGTGAAGCACGTCGATTTCCATTCTTTTTTAATTCGTCGACGATGGAAGAAAGAAACATCGGAACAGATTGTATGTTCCTCATCACATTCGTTACCAGTTTCGTTCTCAATTGGTTCGGTTTCCTTCTCTGCATTTGTCTCGTACCAACAGCTGCTGGTAGATATGGAGCTCTAGCAGGTCTTGGTCTCTCCTTGATTAAATGGGGAGTATTTATTCGTTCAAAATATTGGAATTATGAACGAGGAGATATGTTAGATCGAGCACTCTGGTGGCTGTTGATGTTGGTGGGAATCTTCTTTTTCATTCAAGCAATCACTAGATATTTTTTCGTTAGAACACTTTCTCGTATTCGTCATAATCGGACGACTAATGGAGAGAATACCGATACGGAAAGACAACCCCCATGTAATTCACCATTTCAAATTCTTCAGTGATCATTTTTTGGAAGTAATATCGAACATTCCTTTCCATCAAATTAAATTTAAATGTATTTTCAATTTCTTCACTTTCCTTTCAATATTCTCTCCCAATCTTCACATACACATACGTCATAGGCTAAGTAAACTTTAGAGTTTTATCCAGTTCATGTGCTCGACATATAATCGAAAAGAATTCATATTTTATTTTCGTCTGTTTTACTTTTTTTTCCAGAAATACTCGATCTTCAGTTGGCGAATCATAATATCATTCACTTTCATTTACTAACCTATTTCTCCTTATTCATAATAAAAACAGCTATTAACTTATTCTATCGGTCAATTCATTTCACTTCTTCAAAATTATGAACATTCGTCAACTTTATAATAATAAATTTAGAAAATCTTGTTGAGATCTTGTTGATCATAGTTTTAGTTCGGAAATTTCTTCCGTCATTTAGATATCGATAATTGGCTGACATGAGAGGAATGTTCATCTTGTTTGTGATGTTAATTTTATTGTTTGTTCAATGATTTGAAACGAATCAGTTAACGTCGAATAAATCGTATGAAGAGTGCCCAGTCGTGCTCAAATTCCCTCGTATTATCTAACACTTTGCACCTGTCTCATTTTATTAATACTATAAGCTAAATTTTATGATGATCATTCCAGAGATATTTGTACTTGTAAATTATAATCATTCAACTGATGTCAATCAACAATCAAATAAATCATTTATATTCTCTAATCTATTTTTCTCTAATTTTTTTCTTCGTTTTCAATATTAGGGAAATTTTATCTCTATTTATGTTTGTTGTCTGTCTAAATAATAAAAAGATAAACAAATAAAAAAAATTGAAGTAATTTAGTTAAATTTCTATTTTCAATTCTAAATATAAGATAATCGAAGGAATTTTAATCAGAAAGAAAAAATGGAAATTAAATTTTAAATGAGTTTCATGCAAAAAAATTTTTCAATTTTCTTTCTCATAAAATCCATGATATTTTCTCTATTTGATATCACACAGGAGAGCAACTCCTCGTTTAATCCAATGATCTTGTGGTTGATTAGTTTTCAAATTAACGGCAGCGATATATGTCAAATCGGTTCGTTGAGGTTTCTTATAAATCGGACAGGAATACATTCGTTGATTATCCACCGTTCCAAGAGTGACATTAATGGCATAGAGATGGATAACTGGAATCTGTTCAAATAGAACTTTAGCTCGTGGTTCGATTAATTTTGAGCCTTTCTTATCCCAACCCGCTCCTTCCAAGAATAGTCCATATACATAAACACCTTGTTGTGGAGATTGATCGATATCATCTTTCATTGTTTTTGTCATATCATTTGCAAGGACGACTTGATCTAACGCCCAACCTTTATTGTTTCGTGTTACTTCCTGTCTCATGGCAGTAAGGAAACCTTGTGGATTGAAAAAACCGGTCATCCAAAAACAATGAGGTCGTCCCTTAAAACACCATCGATTGAATTGTTCATTTCTATTAATTAATTCGGAGAACCAGAAACCTAAAGTGGTTGACTCCCAAGAACATTTAGTCCAATTGACAGGAATTTTTCCATCATATAAAGCGTCGAGACTATTTCGTAGATCTTCATTCATTACTATGGTGCCATCGATGGCTAATTTGAGATCGGTTAATGTTCGACGAACTAACGAAATAACTCGTTGCATTCGATCGATTTCTTGTCGTAGAAAAATATTCATGGGTTGTAAAGCACCCAAGATTTGGAGACGTGCTTTTACTTCATGTTTCAAATAATCATCTGGTAATTTATTCAACATATCTGTTGATCGATGATAAACGACTGATTCTCTCGTTTCACCTTTGGTACCAGTGGAATCTTTCGGTTGAACGGAAAGAATAGTATCAAGAATTTTTTTCGCAGTATTCGACGAATAAGTAATATCAGCATTCGAATGTAAACCGAATGCTTGAGGTGTATCATTTGTTGGTAATTTAGCGATAGCCGTTAAATAATCATCAACTCGTTTACATTGTGGTATTGTGTATTCTTTATAGAATGTGAATGTGTTGGCAAACATATGTTCCCCAAACCACACCTTACATAAAGTGTTTAATAACCGTTTATCATAATCATCAGTCACACGTCCACCATATTGAACTTCTCCGATCATATATCGTACCGTTGTCCAAGAAACACCTTTCTTAGGATCCAAATCATCGAGATGATTCTGAATAAATTGAACACTTGCATTGAAATCAGCTTGATTGAACTCATAAGGAATATTCCATCCTAACGGTCCGAATTTCCTTCGTTCCTGTACACTCATATGGAGATAAGACAACGCGTACAACATCGGTCTCCATTGATGTAAATTTGAAATTTCCAAAAAATCCTGTGTAATTCCTATATATGAACGACGTAGACTGGCTTTGATTCCTTGGGGTGATTCTGCCGTATATTTGATAGAAGTCTGTAAAAGAGTAATTGGAAATCTTGGATGAGGCTCTGTCGTAATCCATACACGACATTCATCTGATATATTTTCCGTTTCTGTTAATTGATCAATCAATTCCTCACAGAAATCAAGAGATAAATGACAATTTTGAAATAAGACCCATCCACCCTCACCACTCATGGCATTCTGTAATAATCTTCTGGCATGTATCTCTTGACCTTGTCCCATTGAAATGGAACGACAGTCGAATCCTTTTTTTTTCGCTAAACTTTCAATATTAGTCGTCGGATCGGAACCCATCGATAAAAAACAGATCATCGGGGTACGATTATTCGATTCCTCCCACATCTTCTCCAAATCCAAAATGACACCTTCAACAAACTTCGAACCGATGGAACTTTCGACATATCGTTTCGCTTGAGACATTGTTCGATCGGGACACCACGATCGAATTAAAAGTAACCGACGGAATTTATCAAGACTTGAATGATAACCGTCAGGAATAATTTCATCTTCTGGGGCTTCCTTATCGAACCATTGTTTCCATTGTTTATCGTTCCGTTCAATTTGATCAATAATTCCACTGAACTGATGAAGTTTATTCAACTCAACTAAATTCAACCACGTCATGTCTAAAATCCATTTTGCAGGTTTCGGTTTCACCGTATTCAAATCTAGAGATGCTCCACCTGATAATAATTGTTTGAATTATTGTCAAGAATCATGAAAAAAATGAACCTTTGATCAATGTCTCAAATTCTTCATGACGAATATTATGTGAATGCAAATCCACTTTCAATGTCAATAGAAGTGTAAACATAAATTTATGTTCTTCATAATATCCGCGATAGGCATATTTGAAGACTTCATATGTCATATATTCGATAATATTCTGTATCCGTTTCGATGTTAATGGTGATTTTTGTGATCTAAAAATTTGAAAAAATTTAAATCAATTTTAAAAAAAATTAAATTGAAAAAGAGACTTTTCAAGACAAGTATCAAAAATATTTAGGAATTGTTTCAATGATGTTTGATACATCGTATTGACGAGACTCATTTCAACAATCAGGAAATATAAAATACTTCCTCGAGCAGCAACCGGACGATATTCTTCACGCGCTTCTACTATTTTAATTTCAGTATCTTCCGCTATCTTCAATTTCTCTTTAACATCTTTCGATGTCGTTTTCGTTACTTTTAAGACAACGATCAAATCTTCATCATCCACCAAAGAACCCTGTTAAATGAATAGATGATAATGAGATATAAATACACTTCTCTAACTTGGACGGAAGTTAAACGAAATAATAAATTCTCTTCCAACTCTTTCGTCTTCTTTTGATTTTTCGTTACATCTTGTACTAATCTTACACGTTCATTCTCCAATTCCTTCGAATGATAAGAAGAAAAAAAATGAATGAAAATAAATAAAAGTTTATTCACCTTCCTTTCCGTCAATATAACTCGACCGAGTAACTGATCTTCCAATCCTTTCATTGTGACCGTAAAGTTGATTATTGAACATCTAGCACTTACTTCAGGTGTGTAATTTGGATTTGCCATTTTCGTCGTAATATACAAAGAGAATCCGGTTAAAACATCAACTTCTTTATCGCTCAATTTTACCTGGAAACATATTCATAAAAAAATTTTAAAAAAAGAAAATAAACTTTGAAGGAACTACCAGATTTTATGAAGTTTCGATCGAGAACATTATCTAATGTTGGATCTAATTCTTCCCCAACATCTTCGATCAATAACGGTCGTCCTAGAGAAAGTGCGTCTTCGAGATGTTGCCGAAAGTATTTATGATTGAGACTGGTGATCTACACGAAAATTATTAGTAGAAAATATTAATTTCGAGGAACTTGGAGATCATTCTGAGATTCTCGATTCTTTATCCAATTCTTTCCTTGTCCTTGTGGATCGATAAGAAGAGGAAATCGAGCAGCTTTAGTGACAATTATTCCGTTTTGAGTACTTAAATCATCGTTTGGTAGGCCTTGAATATTCCATTCTCCAATCTGAAAAATTTCAAAAAAAAATTATTAACATGAAAATTTAGAAATTTAACTGTTGTTGATTCGACCAACATCCCAACAACATTCAAATCAGGAGACAAAGGAATTTTTCTTTGTTTTAAATCCTTGTTCCATGATTGGCGGAGAATGTGTCGATATTCCTGATTGAATGGACCAAAATAAGAAAGGAACCCAGTACATAAGAGAACGTCGCCAGCCAATCTTCCGATTTGTTCCCGATATTCTTTACTCATTTGAGTCCAACGAATTTTTTCGTCACCTAAACCGTCGATCAATGTTTCGGCGGCTTCCATCTTTCGTTGACATGTGGCCGCTTCATCCATCAGTCGTTGTTTTCCATTCATTGCTTCGTCTAATTCTGCTTGTGCTTTATCTAATTCAGCTTGTTTCTCATCCAAATTCTGTTGAGCTTTCATCAAATCTCCATTTGCAACTGCCGCTTTAGCTTTTTGCACGATAAGATTCGCTTTCAATGGAAGTACTCCTCGATTAACAGTAAAGAATTTCGTCATGGCGATCGTCCAACTAAGTAGACCAGCCACATTTCCGCAAACTTTTTTTGCCTGTTCAAAATTATAATCTTCCATTTCTAAGTACGGTTGCATCAATTCTACAGTTTCACCGTTGATTGTATCTTTCTGGAAATCTAATAGAACTTGTAGAAAACCCGTTTGTGCCATAATCTGGGGGGAGAAATAGAAAGATATTTAAAAAATTTTAATTTATTTAAATGTGAAACTTTCAGTGATTCGTCCCAACTGGGTTTGATGCAAGGCCGTTCGGGATCGAGATTAATCGGTTTTTCTAGCGGAGATTTAAATAAAATTAAGACGCAATCCAAAATTCTCATAATTAAATGTGGTGGTTTTCCCAATCTTCGTAATGTGGCAATATCGGAGCCTTTAATCGTATTTAAAGCCGCTTCGGCTTCCTCTAAGTCCGGTATGGCGGCTTCTAATTTCGTCATGGCGAGTTCTTCATCTTTCGCTATTTCGTCGACAATTCCTTGTGCTCGATTCTTAACTACTAACACTTCAGATTTTATTACTTCTGCTGCTTCCTTCTTCTTATTGACTTCTTGAAGAACGGCATCAGATTTCTGTTTAGCAATTTCCAATTCATTTTCTTTTACTACTAATTCTTTCGATAATTGTTCGACGGAAACAGAAGCTTCTACCAATTTCTCCAAACCGACAATCATTTTATTCATCCGTTCTTCTATTTCTTCTTTCTTTCCCGTATATATGTTTTTGTAACCGATAATGAAAGATAAATATGATTTGGGAGTAACATGAGCGGTTCGGCGATATTTTTGGAAATAATCGGTACATTTCTCCGCCACATCATCTTGCATCGTACCCATACATTCGATGACTTGTTTCTTCGTTTCTGGTGTACAAATCATTCGGAAATCTTTAAGGAAATGATCAGCTACCGCAACTAAAGCTTGTTTGGGCCATCGTTGGAACCAATCCATTGTACAACCGGAAATTAGTGCTGAAAATTTTAACGCTCTTGATCTAAATTTCTCGCCGATTGGAGAGAAACAAAGTACCATATGTAAATTATGTCTGGCTCTACTGAGGAAATAATCCATGAGATTCTCATTTGTTGGTGGTCGACGTGGAAATTGTTTCTTCATAATTGGAATTAATTCTTGAGTTATTTCATCTATTTCATCGCGAGCGAATAAACCGGCGACGAAACCTGATGCTAATAAATTATTGATATATTCCAAAAAATTCTCATCTTTTATATCGTTATCGGTAAAGATGAAACTTACTCCCTGACCTTGGAGACCTGCAATACGGAAAAGATTTTTCAAATCCTCTGCTAAGTTTGTGGCGTTATATGATTTGGTTAGAGTGATTTGGAAGGATTGATAACCGGCAATAAATGATGCCAATTTCGTCAACGATTGTTTTCCACTACCACCAACACCGACTAATAAGGCCGAACCTTGTGGGGTGCGAATGATTCTTGAAATTTTTATGAGATGTTTTACTGCGTCTGAAAAGAATACGAGATCTAATCCTGATCCACGAACTGCTTCATTATTTTGTTGCATGAACATTAACAGACGTTGTTCTAATTGTTGGAAAGAATCGATCGGTTCATAAATTTTTGGAGCATCGAATAAAGAATCATCTTCTTCCGTTTCTTCACCAGTAGCTTCAGGAGCATCTCTTAGAAAATCGACGAAATATCGATCGTTTTCAACTAAACTGACATATGTCGGATCTTTCAATTCTTCTTCAACACATCGACGTAATGTTCGTTCGAACCACATACAATCATCATTATTGACGAAACGGTCAGCGATTGTTCTCGTCATTTCATGTTTCCAAAGCGAAATTAGTATTTCTTTCGACGATATGACAGAAGAGATGGTATTTATAATACCTTGCCATATTCGTGAGAGATCACGAAGATTGAATACATAATGAAATTTAGCTGGTGTAGGTAACATCTTCGTCTTAGTCAATTGCCACAATCGACGAGTAACTGGAACTAATTCATTCACCATATTTTGCACTTCATCATTGAAACCTCTTTCCTTACAATAATGACCACGAGCGATTACCCCAAATATTTTATCCATACTAATATTGGATGGTAATGTACAATTGATAATACCAAATTTACGTTTCAATCGTTGAGGAATATCATTTCGACCACCGCCTGGTTGCATCATAGCAGCCAAATATTGTACATCAACAATTGATGTAAATTCACCAGGTTTCTCTAACGAATAAAAACCATCATTCTCCATCAATTGACGAACGATCTCGTTAGTAATCTGATCTCCCCATTCATTTATGAATGGCATGTTAACATCATCAATAAAGACAATCATCTTTTTTCCTGTGGGTGGACCATATGTTGTTCCCACACGTTTTTCCACAAACGACTCAATCATTCGTTGATACATATTTGGAGTAGTTGCCGATGAGAAATTTACGGATTTATTCACAAAAATATCGGCGTTCAATTGAGTCATATAATTTTTAAGAATTACAGTTTTCGCTGTTCCTTGTTCGCCGGTTAAGAGAACGGCCTTCCCTCGTTTAGCGAGAGATGAAACAAGAAAAGTTGTTCTAACATTATCTACATTCGGAACGAGAATGGACGAAAATTCCGGTATATGATCAGTAGGATAATGGTATTCTTGAACTTTCGTATTCCAATGATGCCATTGACCGTCAGAAGAATCCACAAAATATTCAAACATCGTATCATCATTGGAAGTGTTAGGTAAAGGAAGATTTAATTCAGTTGATGCCATAAATGTTTCCAATTTCGACCGATCATCCAATTCCAACAATCCACCGATACTCCACATCAATACGAAAACATATAATCGTTTCAAGTGATCTTTCTCAAATGCGTGATCTTTATCATCTGATGATGGTAAGAGAGATGATAAAAGATTACATGCTTGTTGTACTATCATACATTCCAATACGTCCATTTTCATCACTAACGATTCCGTACCAAATCTATAAACGGAATTAAAGGAAGTAGAGAAACATTGTAGAAGAACATCATATTCCATTTGGTTTCGTTCCTGTTGTAACCATCCGATGACCATCGGCTCCCAATCCATTATTGACGACGACATGAAAACCATACCGTTTCTTGAAACCGTTGCTGGTGATGCATTATCGATGTTATGTACTTCAAATATGATTTTACAATTCGCTGCCATTGGAATACGATCACCGTTCGCTAATGTCAATGTTTTATTATCATCCAATACGGAATTGAGATTCTCAATCCAAATAGCATCAACTGGACCGTCCAACACTAACCAAACACTTTCACCTTTCTTCGTCTTCAAAGTTCTTCGCCAGAGTGTGGAGAAAATTCCATCAGTCCAATCATTCGTAGCTACATCTAATCTACCGAACATTTGTGGTGCAGTTATGGCTTTTGGATTCATTCTCATTTCTTTATGAGGATGTCCAATTCGACTCATCGCTTTCATTAATAAATGAATACAACAAGTTTTACCAGCGCCCGCAGGACCCAATGTCATCATTCCATGACGAACACGTTGAGTTTCATATAATTGAATTAGTTTCAAAAGCCAAGGTTGATGACAAACTAAATTTTCATTTCTCACTTCTTCTTCGATGGCGGATTCCAATTCAGGATAACCAGCTTTATCTAATTGAATTCCAGGAAAAAGATCATTGATCAACGACGAAAATAATGGTTCGTCTTCATCGATTAATTTCGATAGATTCATATCTCTTAATACTCTCATCACTATCGTTTCTTCCGTATCGGACGGACTAGATCGTTTTACTGAGCCCAAAGTTCTCAGAACTGAGAGAATATTTCTCAACCCGAAATCATAATGAACTTGTTTACTCAATTGCTCTTCACACAATTTATAAAGTACGAAAAATTTTCGAGCTAGAACTATGTTATTAATAAATCCAACCGATGCCAATTTGACACGAATAATAATTTGACGATCAGGAACCATCATAGCGACGGTACGGAAATTAATTTTCAAATTTTCTGGTAATTCTTGACGACCGGCATAACCGGGATTCATGGTGAGAAATAGACCAAACTCCGGATTCAATTCAACATTATCACCATCGGTAAATATAAATTGTTTTTTTCTTTCCTTCTTTGCCGATAATACTATGGCGATTTGTTGTGCGGCCACTGATAGAACGGGAAGATCAATACGATTAAATTCATCGAAACAACCCCAAGAACCGGATTGAGCCAAACCCTTATAAATACGACCCAATCCTCGGAAATCCATTTGATCCGAACAATTGAACACAACAACATATTTTCCCAAACACCGTCCCATATCCTTCACTGTTTCAGTTTTACCAGTTCCTGCCGGTCCCGCTGGTGCTCCACCCATCGACATATGAAGAGCTTGAGCTAAAGTTATATAGCATCGATCAGTTAGTGGTGTAATTACCAGACGTTCAGTACAACCAAGAAATTCATTCTGATATTGAAAATCGACATCACAAATTTGAATGATTAATTTATCGACATCTTCCTGGAAATAGAATCTGGTTTGTTTCAACCATTCGAAATCTAACGGCGACTTCACATGCATTTTACAAATATCATCAAAAATATCTCGTTGATGGACATGAATTGTGACTAAAGTTTCGAATTTTGTTCGTTCCATTTTCGTCAAGTCTTTCGTTGTTTGAGAAATGAGAAGATTGAGTAATTCGAGAAACGATTGATTTGTTTGACTCATAATCTTTTTATCGAATCGAGTGTTGGAGAGAGCTTCGGTGGCATCTCTCGTCCATATTAACTGGATACCTAACAGACCAACTTGTGCTGGATAAGTTGCTAGAAATTCTAATAAATTGAAATTACTGGTATCAGAAATGGCCATATATGCTGTTCGAATGACAGCGTGAACTGAACGTTGTGACATTTGCAACAACATTTGAAGCCAAACTTCAACATTACCTTCAGCTCGAACGAATTTCTCTAATTCGATTGTCTCACCTTCAGCTGAATGAATTGAAAGAATCTTCTCATAATCTTTCTCATGAAACGAGACACTTTTCGTATTATCGAAAACTGATAAAAGATGAGATTGAATTGTATGTGGATCTGATGCTTGTCCCAATATCTCCAATAGAGCTGGATCGGAAACGAAAAAGAATCGTGGAAATAATAATCGTTTCTTCTCTAAATATCCAGTTAATGATTTCTGACATAGTTCCAATTGTTCTAGAAGATGTGGAAGGAGTTGATGTAAAGTGTCATCGCCAACACAACATTGAACGACATTGGTCGTTTCATGTGCACGTGTCATTAATTTCATCCAACTCTTATCGATATTAGAGAAACGTTTCGCTTCTTTCGGTAATTGTTTAGCAATATCACCTCCGACGAAAACCGCTTCTAAATATAACCACAAATTTTGGACTTGCATCCAACTCTCAATAATTTCATTCGTATCCGTCAAATTTTTCACCCACAATTGAATATTCTTTCGAAATGGTGTGTTATATCGGTTCGATAATAAACCGGATAACATCATTAGAGAATCTTCGAGCATCGCAATAATTTCTTGAACTCGATCACCTTTCAACAATAATTCCCCTCGATTTTTGAAAGTGATAAATTGGAATTCCTGATTATTCCAATCGCTTGTTATCATTTTCATTTTCGCTTCGATATCTTTCTCTTTCACAGCGGATATACAAATATCTTCGATATCATCTTTATTGATCAGTAACGGCGCTTCCATGATGTTCTTCAATTTGAAATCATCACTATCTAAATCGAATTGATGTTTCGTCAAATCGGAAATTCGTTGCCAATGTCGTTTTTTCATCGCTTTATCAGTCATCAATTCCAAAAGGGGACAACTCTCACTGAAATCATCGATACATTTCTTCAAATCTGTATACGCTGGCCAATCCTTCAATCCTTTCGGTAATCGACGACATCTAATAAAATCATAAAAATTCTGTAAATTTAATTTTATAAATAAAATCGAACTTATTTTGAAATTCTAATAATTCCCCATTGATTTTCCCAATATCAACATCGATCCATAACAATTCATAATATTCTTTCACCGTATCTAACACTTTATCGTAAAGTGAATAAAGTTTATGGAGAAGATTCAATTCTTTCTTTATTTGTAATAATTCGGGATATGGTGTTACTGGTAAGCCAAAAAGTATCTCACCACCATTATTCGTTACATATCGTCGATATAATTGATCGAAAATATTCTGGTAAATACTCAAACGATCAGACGCTTCTCTCGGTGCAATACCGACGACATTTGGACCCCTATCTCGATATTCTTCATAAAATTCGAAACAATCAATTTTAAATTGTTTCACATTTCCCACCAACTGCTCTTGAAATGGCGCTTGAATCGCTGTTAATTCATTGGAAACTTCTTGTGCCAACGAACAAACTTTCTCCCACGAATATCTCAATACATCACATTTCTCCAATTCGTCTTTTGGAGGTGCAATTGACGAATCTTTCTGGAGCATATTATATGTTTCTTCGATTGGACCGATATTCATTTCAAAACGAACTTCATTTTCACGTAAATCACTCAATGCCGACATAGTTAATCGGATATCATCCAAATCATTCAATTGTCTCTGCAATTTCTTCTCAAGATCTTCAATGAAATTGAAAATTTCATTCATATTGGCCGATTCGACTTCTTCTAATTGATTTGAATATGTCGTTCTCCAACGACCAATTTCGTTGTATAATGATAATTTGAATCGAGTCAAATAAATCGCTATACATCCAGTTGTTATGAAATCATTTTCATTCTCTATCGATTGTTTCAATTCATCATATTCTTTCAATTTCGCCGAATAATCTGCCACATGTGGTTGAGTTTCTAAGAATTTTTCCAATTCTTCTTTCTTATCATCTTTCCAAAGATATTCATATGAATTCATTTGATCAAGTGATTGATTGATCTCTTTCTTCAACGATACGATACAAGTATTCATAATCGACACTAATTTTGTCACATCTTTATGTTCACTAATCATTTTGAAACATGTTCCATCATTGCCATGATAATTAGGAGAAGGCGTTTCCGTTCGATCATTCTCATTTGAATTATTCGTCACTCCTGTAGCTGATGATGATAAAACAGATGTTCGTTTCTTCAATAAATCAATTTCTAAATGTTTCCTCCATCTCATAATATGTTTACCAAGATTTGTAATTTCTGTGATTGCTAAATTAAATCCGGTTTGAAGATCATCAATATTAGGTTCCATGACGATATTTGAATGATACAAATTTGCTTCACAACGAAATAATTGGGAGAATGTTGGTGATTTCTCGTTGGCGGAAGCGTATTGGAGATGAGATGATGATTGCATCACTCGTTTTCTTATACTCTCCAATGTCGAACGAACTAATCGAACGATGGCGTCAACTGTTCGATTATTGAAATGATGAATTAAATCATGTGCATTCTGATTCAATAATTCCAATTCTTCAATTCTCTTTTTTTCATTAGCATCCATTTTCTTCAAAGTTTTTTGTGATCCATTATTACTCGATCCATTATTTTTCTCATCGTCATTGTCGATATAAATTTCTTCATTTTCCGTTTCCATATTCTCATTTATATAAATCATTTTCAATAATTCGATTGCCGCATTCTCTATCATCTGGGATTTGGCGGAAAGTAATCTCACTCCATTCTCACAATCCCTTTCCGTATTCCGTTGAAATTGATCGATAGTCATCGAACTCTTTTCCGGTAAATGAACCAATTGAATTTCCCCAATATCTTTCAAAACTTTCTCAATTCGAAATTTAATTAATTCATTTGTACGGTTCATTAATAATCGAAATTTCTCTAATTCATTCTCAATCGATTCAATGAATGAATCAATTTGAAATGATAACCAATTGATGGTAAAAATTCCAGGTTGAATTGCCATCTCCAAATCACTCATTCGATTCAATAAAATCAATTCGAATGATGATGGAATCTTCTTCTTTAGGTCCATATACTCTTTCAAAATTATATTCAATCGATCGCACCATTCACGTAATTGGACTTTTTTCTTTAATAAATCTGATGCAGATGATGGAATTTTGATTCCGATACGTTGAAAACAAATCGATTCTCTAATCAATTCGTTGATTTGGGGATCGAAATTAACAACGATTTCTTCTGTTTCATTATTCCGAATTAATAACGTCGCACGAAGACCTGTGAGAACTATATCGACATTTTCTTTCCATTTCGCCACAATATTCTCCTCAAACTTCAGTAAAACTAAACAAGTGGAATTATATAATCGGACGATACGTCTCGATTCCGTTGTATTCTTTATCACGTTATGTTCAACAAAAACATTCATCGGTTGTTCGATACGACGATATAGTTGTCGCGCCCAAACGATAGCACCAGCAGAAATCGGATGATTTCTAGCAATTGGTGGATCTCTTTTGTCTTTTTCGTACAAACGTTTCACATATTCCAATTCCTTTGAATACAAAACGAGAATCTTTTCATATTTATCCGTCAAATTGACGTTGGGCAATTTGAGCAATTCGAATCGTTTAATCAATTCCAGACAATGGTTCACTTCGTGAACTTTCTCGAATTGATTATCGATGAACGAACAAATCGAATTATGTAAATCAGACATAGCTCGTTTGAAATCGTTGAAATCCGATTGAAATTCTTTTCTTCGAACATCAAAAAAATTATATTTCTTCTTCTTCATCGAAGTCACAATGACATTCAATTTCGCTCCCATCATTTCAATTCCTTCGATTGTCGACGTTTGAATCGGAGAATAATTATCAATCAAATTGAACATTTCCTTTATATTTTCCAGACGTTTAATGAAAGTTTTATATTTGCCAAAAATATACATTTCACTAAAATCGAACGGTCGATCTGTCGACGAATTCGCCACTTGTTTCTTTACTTTCTGATAAACATCATAATATCGATCATACAATTTCACACAATCACCAATTCGACTTAAAAGAACACTTTTCTCTAATGTCCATGCTGTCTCGATGTCATCTTCCGTAATATAATTCCGACACGAATTAATTAATTGATTTGTTATCTGGAAATTTTATGAAAATAATATCATTATAATAATAAAAGATGGAATCGAATGAAAATCATTTTGAAAATGACTCTAAATTTAGAAATAACTTTTACAAATAATGACGTCATTCTTTCTGATGTATTGTAATAAGTGGAACAAGAATTGATCATTCGAATGGAACTGATTAATTGTGGAATATACGATAACATGGTTACTGGATCACTATCATATAAGACATCATTACATTTCTCCAATTCATAAAGATATCGTACATTATTTTCAGCTTCATTTGCTTTTTCTGTTATTCTTCCATCCAATTCTTTCCATTGCTGAAAATAAGTTAAAAATTAATTAATTCAAATTTTAATGATTATTATTCTAATTAAACTTTAATCAATTTCGATTTACTGACAATGAGAACACCAAGAACATTACGTACATTCCATTGTTTCAATTGATCAAGAAGATAATTGAATCTCGCCGTTCTCCTTTTCCAATAGATCAATTCTGCTCTCGGTCCGATATTATCAGCTTCTTTCCTGATTTGTTCACTCTCTGCCAGTACCTGCTCAATTTGTTTCGACCACATTCTCATACAAGTTTCCGCGTCACTCAAAATATGAGATTGAGATGCTAGGACTCCAAATTCGGATGGACGTCGATGTGAATTCCAATCGAATTTCGTACATTTCTCCAAAATGATACGATCGTCTAAAGAATTTTGTGCACTCTCAATCGATTCGACAAACGCATCAATTTTCGACAACAGTTTATGCTTCGTCTTAAGAAATTCTTTTTTGTCTTTTATCAATTCACCCCACCCATATTCGGATGACGACAAAATCGAACGATAAATGGTGGAAATATGGGAGGAAAGTGAATGAAGTAATTTAGACGATTCAGAACAATCGATCATATTAAACATCAATTCCATATGAACATTATTCACCGTCACTTCAACTTCCGTATTACTTTTTAGGAAATAGTAACACATTCCGTTGATACCTACATCTTTCCCATCCGTTATCTGGTTGTGAGAAGAATGACAAAGTGAACCAATATTTAAATAAATTTTAACTATCAATTTCTCTTTTGTTATTGAATTTGGATTTCGATTAATTTTTAAACCTTTCCCTTCCTCTCCGTCCACGTTATTACCATCAATTCGATTTTTACTTAAAAGTGACGATTGGTAAAAGAATAAAACGGTTGATGTTCCATTCGCTTTTATGATATTACATAAATGATCAATCTTTACAAATCGTCAAATGAACGAAGAAATGGGAAGAATGTGAACTTGATTTTCTTCAAGAATTTGCTCTTCTGCTTCATTTGCATCCAATCCAATACTTTCGCTTACTCGAAGTATCATATAATGGTGACGAGAATCTAACCGATTCCGTTGTGCATCTCGTTCCTCTTTAATTTTTTGCTGAAATTTATAGAAAAATATTAAACAATTTCTTCTGTATATTTATCGATTAATAGTAATTTAATTTAGTTTGTAATTCAAATCATAAAGTTTTTGGATTTAATATTTCATTCTGCTAAGTAGTTTAATGTTTTTCTTTTGATATTATATTACGATTTTCAAACCTTCAAACGATTGGGCATCATATTCGTAGAATTTCATTCATAAGTAAAGTAAAGAAGATTTATGATAAACTGAAGCTGAGAGGAAAAAATAGCGATGGAAAAAAGTAATTTTTTATGAAATGCCTTTGACTCTAAATTGAATTTGTGCGAAAGATTGGGAAGTCATAGGAAATGGAATTGAATTTTTAAGAAGTTAACAGATTGGTAAAGGGATAATCTGCACCTAATAATTATGGGAGAGGCGGGGAAAGTCGTACAATCAAGGTATGATAAACAGTTAAGTTTGGAGAAAAGAGTGGGGAGAAATTAAAAGAAAAATACGAACAGTAAATTCGGAAGAATTAACAGTCTTGTTTAAGTTTAATCGATTCATCATCTATTCTTCTTCAGTTTCCAATTGAGAGATATAAATTTTTTGGTTTTCCTAATCATAAATCATGTTGGAACAGGTTCCAAATCAACAGATGGTGACAGAAAAGTTTATCATTCGACTAGTTTCAGGACGAAAGATGAATATGAAGAACTACAAAAGTTTTTGTTATATAAACTGTCAAAAATTAAATCCTCGTTTCCATAGCAACCGATGAATTGTTGCGTTCTCTTTCAATTCTCCTTTTCTCGAAATGTTAAGATAACATTCATTTCTCGCTTGTTGTTCAACAATTCAGTCGACGAAGGAGAATAGCGTTAGATTCTCTTAATTCTTTTAATTGCTTTTCCATCAAATTGACAACTCTCTCATTTAACCTACGCAAGGAGTTTGGGCTAATAATAAATATAACTAATTCACTTACATAACAGTTGGCGTACTCTTGAGAACGCAATGAACCATCCACAGATAAGTTCGCTTTTCACGTTTCCATGACAACGGGAATTCACTCAACAATACACTTATACATCGCCTCGAAATATTTTTAATAAAACTCCTAAAGTTCAACTGATCTGTTGAAGATTGATAAAATGAAAGAACTTGAAGAGGATTGTCGTGTCCGGTTTTCGTTTTTCTATTTCGAATCCCAATTTCGTTATTGCTCATTCTCTCCCATTAACAAGTATTTGAATCATAAATTAGACTTTGAATTAAATGAAATCAAGTACGAATGATTGGATGGAGAAAATGGGACAATTCAGTATGGAACAATAGAACGAAGTTTATTTCAATCAAATATGTCCAATATTTATTGGGCAAACATTGCTTCCAGCATTCTCTCAGAAATGAAATATCGTTCAACAAATTAATTGCTAATTAATAATTTCTTTAATTTAAATTATTTTTTCATTAAAATTGACTTCAATTTAGATGAATTTTTTAGGCCTAAAACAATTTTCAGTAATTTTCATACTATCTGAAACATATTTTGTTTTATCGAAAACAAATTAAAAATTTTTATAAAATTTAAACAAATTTGCTTATTTGAAAGTCGATAAATGTTTTCGGAATTACTTTTGGGATAATTATTTCCATAGTTGATCAGATTGACCTGTTTTTGACGGATTGACGGATGTTGAAGGGAATGGAACCATCGAAATTGAAACCAAACGTTGTTGAAATTAGCGGAAGATTGATAATATTGGGTTGATAAGAAATGATTGATTAGCATTGATATTGATTGATCAATATTGATAAGATGATGATTGATTAGTGTTCGATTCAGAAATTGAATGAAGATATTCATTCCACATTCTTCCGACTCCGATAAACAGAAGTAGTAATTCTGACAGAAATTCAGAGTCACAGTAATGGGATATGGTAGAAATGGTGATAAATATTTGTAGAGATTAATAAAATTCAATTAATCAAGTTACACGGAATGAATGTGATGGAGTTTGGTAATGGAACAATGATTTCTATGCATCGGATCAATTGAATGAAGACAAATGATTTATGATGAGTAAACATTTGTCGATGTCGATGAAAAGAACGACGAAATTAATAATGATGATGAACGATTCATATTTATTTGAATGTATGTCAAATATCAATTAACTGCATTTATGCTCGGAATTTGTTGTTGTGCTCGTTTTCTCCATTAATTCCGCTTTCCCCCGTCCTATTCTTAGTTGTTAGAACGAATGTTAATCATTATTTATTTTCCATTTCATGTTTCTCTTTCGACTATTTATCAATTCCAACGACTAAATTACCGATTAATTAAACTCAAATATTTATCTTCGATTTACCAAAAAATCCTTCCAACCCTCCTTCCCCATGCACCGGTCGACTCACCGACGTAACCTTCGTTCAAATCGTCATTCTCTCGCTAGAATTTATTTGCAAACGATACTTCTTCTTCTCGCTCGAAGACGAACACTGAAAAGTACGCCATGTTTGGATATTACGTAATTGTTCATTCTACTTATTAGTCAAATCGTTAACAAAGATGCAGTTCAAATTCCATCAAATTTCTCTCACTCCGTTTGTGAATTGGCGGAATCTCTTTCTTATTCGTTTACATTTCATGAATTTTCATCTTACAGAAGAATTTCGGACAAGGAAATTTTAATAGTCGCACTTCTTTTCACTAAAAGTTCATTTAATCTTCCCATTTGTAAAGAAATTCGATATGAGAATATATTTATCTGACGAAGACATTATATGGCAACCGCAGAATTGAGTAGTATAGACTGAAAATGCGAAATTATTAAGTTTTATTAATTTAATTTGTCAGAGAGTACCTGGTGGAAATTCAATACGCTTCCAACGATTCATATTGGAATGCTGATTAAAAGAGATCATGTAGTGAACAAGTATTCTCATTCATTTCGAATAGATCTTCTGAACCCGATTATCGAGCGAGTTTCGTCAATTCCTTTCTTCCTTCTACTTTCATGTCCGTCCCAAACTAACAGAATGATAGAAATCGTTAAATTAATCGAATTAGGTTTCTTTTAACAATTTGTGTATGCTATGACAAATATTGGATATCTCATTTCATTTCAACGATAATTATAACAAAAATTTCCCTTCCACCAACAAATGATGGTTTAATGAAAGATAGTTGAAAACTGAATTGTATTTGAAAGATATTTTTTAGTCGATTATCATTAGACATTTCATCGAATTTCAATTTTATCATCTTCCATCCATTTCCATGATTTCCGTGGAATGACATACTCAGAGTCCTCTCAGTTAAATATAACTTCTTTCCATCCCACACACACACACATATTAATAGGTGATAGCTGTCTCTACTATTGTTAGTCTTTGATCATCATTTCCATCATTAGTCTGATGTGGCAAAGTTAACAAAAAGATAATGCTAATAGAAATTCCATTATCATATTAATTTTTGATTAAATATGACGAATTAATGAAGAATGATAGGAGGTACATTTGTCACATACATTCTCCAACAATCTATTATTATTCACTGTCTGTATTAAATCACAATTGTCGTATTGGAGTTGTTGGAAGTTGCGTTGTGCAAAATAATCGAAATTTGATGTCGAGTTAGAAAAGGAAACAAGATGAAAACTCATCCCAATCACTGCGAGAACAACAACAGTGTCAAAGAATAATAATTATGGAAATCAATAATTTATTTACATCACTTCAATCGATTTCAAATGTACATTCTCAATACATTTTGTTACTTGGTAATTTATCAGAAGTTCTTTATTCTCAAAAAATGCTCTCATTTTTCTTTTTTTAAAAATTATAGGGCAACAAATTTATAAGATGAGTTCCTGGATTAGATAACTATAGTCTCTTTCAAATCAACAGGTTTTCTTTCAAATTTAATGTCTGTACATTCACCTACAGGAAAAGTGAAGTAATGCATTTTCCGTGCACTTTTTGTGCACTCTGTCAATTGAGCGAATTATTCATTCAAAGAATGAAGAAGAGTATTTCGTTAAATGAGGATTGTTCTAAAGAGAATAATTATTATGTTTGTACGAAGTTTCAATTCCATTAGACATGATCATCATCATTAGTTTCTCGATCGGATAATAAGTATTCGATGCTCATCAACTCATTATTTGTAAAGGAAGAAATCGTAAATCATTTGAGAAAGGTAGAGATTGAACAGTTATTCAAAAAATCGTTATTTCTCGTTCATCGTCTTCCATATCCTACAAATTATAAGAACATTTTTCATTATAAGAACTAACTTCTCCTCCGTCTCCATTCGCCATTTGGAACATGTGCATTTGAATGCGATTATTATTCTCCACCGAATTATATCGAAGCGACTGCAATCATTAGGGCAAATGTACGTGGAAGGGAACCGTATTCTATTACCATTCGTTATCAATTAATCAGTATTTATTTGATATCAAGTTTTTCATTATTTATCAATTTCGATTGCTCTAATTCCATTTACTCATTCCACTTACTTAGTGACGATAAGAGAGCAGGAGGAAGGCAGTGTAGCTAATAATTAGTAATAAAGAATTTATTAGTCATATAACTATCTATTTGGTTAAGTGGCTATATAAGATAAAATAAGATGGGAGAGATAGTTTGGGAGACATGTATATCTGTTGTTGGAAAATGGGAATATATATGATAATATGATAAACTAATTGATAAGCTTGTTAACTAACGATTCATACTTTACATTCCTCTGCCTCTAACACAGATATTACAATTTGATTAAGCGACTATAATAAATTGGTAGTTCTGTTACAACTAAACAGAAAAACCTGTGCGGAGGAACATTTGGATGACGAATCATTGAAAAGGAAGTAGAGTAAAAAGCTTAATTACGTACCTATTGTTGCTAGTGGAATATTTGGAATGAAAAGAAAAAAATTTAGAATGAAATTTCCAAGAATAAAAGGAGAATTCCAACACCAATTAATTCATTATGCTAGAATAGAAGCACATTCATCCGTCACGAATCTCACGCAGGAAAATGCATTCTTTCTTCTTTCCATCAACTAAACATAAAAATCGTGTTACATATAATATTCGATAATCGAATGATTCCAATTCACTTATTTTCTTCCCATTTATTATTCTCTTCTCTTACCCAAAAAACTTCCACCAATTCCTCTTAATTTCATAATCATTTCTCACCAATAGAACACTCCGACGTCATTATCAAAGAATAACGTCATCGGGAAATGTTGGACAATAGTGTAGCATATCAATATCGTTCGACTGAGAGTTCCTTGCCAGAAACTATTCTTTCTACATGTACTTTTTGAAATATATTTGTCTTTCTTCATTTTTTGAGATTTGTTAAAGGAAACTATCATAAATTTAATGGAATCTACTCCTATTTCTTCTTCAAATGGAGAATTAAAAATTCTAATTAAATCATTACTTAGGTGATTACTATTAGTTACGTTGTCCAAATAACTGGTCATTAAAGAATTAATTTTTTGATTAATTTTTTTACAATTCGTCTAAGCAATTTGTATGACTGAAACAGGATTTCTATGTTCAAAGACATTTCGTGCAC
The DNA here is from genome assembly GCA_023231475.1 of Seison nebaliae. Taxonomy (NCBI): domain Eukaryota; kingdom Metazoa; phylum Rotifera; class Pararotatoria; order Seisonacea; family Seisonidae; genus Seison; species Seison nebaliae. Next base: position 31,837 of record JALJEE010000646.1, on the reverse strand, counting down.
ACTTCGTAATTTCGCTTTAGTAAAGATATTTCGTCGATTTCTTTAATGTTTTGTTAGTTTCAAGTTAATGTTAAAGAATATTTTTCATGAACAACAATCCAAATCTAATTATTCTCATGTTCATAACTCGAATTTTATACTGTAGGACATCTGTTTCTTTTTTTATTCTTAATCAAACACAAAGTTTTATGTTTATCACTTTATGTTTGATAATTTTTGAAATTAAAGTTTTTAGAAATTTTTTTCGAAAATTTTACACCTATTCATTCTATGAACCTCACGTCTATTTTATATCAAATTTTATATCATTTGTTCTCTAAAATCTAAAAACTGGAATGAATTCCTCTCCGACACCAAATAAGAGAGCGGGTGAAAACACTGGCTGAAGACCTATCCGCAACTTAGTGAACTTATTCTAGAGATTCTAAATATTTAGTAACAAATAAAATTAACATATCATTCTTGGTAATAATAATAATAATAATAGTAAACAGGAGTAGTAACTAAGTTGGGTCTTAGAAGATATCGATGAAATTGGTAATATTTCTAGGTGAGTTGTAGTTAATAGCATCAAAAGAACAAATTTTCGATTGAATTGTTGGAGAAGAAAGGAGCAGTTGGACATGAAAGAGGAGAAGTGATTAAATGAATAGTATTAATAGTCGGAATTACCTTTATCATTAATTATGTTGATAATTTGATAAATAAGTCCGAAATGATTGTGTTGACAGACTGTTTAATAAATAATTAGATTAATCATATTTCTCCTTTCGTAGTTATTCATCTATAATTTGTAGAATGGGAATGTGATAATTTGTCAGATCAACAGAAGCATGATGGAAATTATTTGAAAAAAGAGGATCCTGTGCGAAATCCAAAATGAAATGTTTGGAATAGTTGATCTAATGAATTGAGCACGGAGGCTAATGTCGCACATCAAAGAAGATTATTCATTTATTTATTCAACAAATACACCAATATGATAAAGTACGGTAAGGACTTTTATTCCTTTGATTTATGTTTGATAAATATCTGTCGAAAATCATCATTATCATCCTCGTTATCTTTTTATTTCTTTTCATCAGTTCTTTGCCTTCATCAAATATCCATTCGAACGATAATTAACAATTTAACCAAATTAGTCTCACGTGATTCCGTAAAAAAAAATGATCAAACAATCGACTACCGATTATCGAACGGAAAATAATCTGGATAATTTCTAAATTAAAAATTCTTCCTTTTTCCATTAGATGATGAGAATATTAATTTGATTCATGTTGTCACGTCTATCGATTTCTTTCTAGTTCGTCTGTTTACAAATTAGAAATGAACGTCGTACTTTTTGAATTAAATGTCGCCAGAATCAGAATTGTCCTTTATTCAAAAACATATTATTCACTTCCCTTATCAGTCGGATATCAAATGTACCGATTATTTAGTGTCTTTCTTCCTATTAAATTAAAGTTAGGGATTTGTAATGAATTGAGAAATAATTAATTTGTGAAGGAGAGATTGATAGTATGAGAAAATGATATAATATGATTAATTCCATTATAATAATTGATTATTATGATTTATATAATCGTTCAATTGTTCCTCCATTAATCATGATATTGATGATGTGATATCCCATGTTCCACATATAATTATTTCGATCAATCAAATATAATTCCTATCGTTTTTCTTATCATTCCCATTCTCATATTTCCACTTGAACAGTCGTAATTTAGATAATTACCCGTATTATCAAATTCATCTCCCTTCATTGTTTATCAGTGAACCATCATCATTTTCGACATCATTATCATTTTGTCATCAAATCATTTCACAATTATATCTGCTCTCTAATTTCCCATAATTTCATTCGACTCATCAAACATTACCTGATATAACTTACAGGAACATCATGAAAGGAATCCCAATTAATTTAAATTTCTTTCCTAATTCTTTAACATTATCAATGTGGCCTAATTTTATTCAATTTATGTATAATTTTTTTCAAGTCACCCGGTTTTTTTCAATATTTTCCTGATCGAATACTTCAAATTTCAATATTTGGATTATTCCCATTAAAATTGGATTTTTTAGAATAGAATATTCAAATATTTTTGTCTTAGACCTCATAAGGGACATAAATGACCTCAAGCAGTACGGGATTCTAGTAAGCCTAGGACTGTCATTAAGGGTTTATGTATCCTAATTTGGAAAAGATGAGATTTGTAATTAAACTTCCCCAATTATTCCAATAAACCCAGATCACACTAATCATCACACAACCACTGATATGAGTGATGTGTGTAAAAAACATGGAAATTGTCCTCATGTCGTTTGTCATCATTTACCCGAATGAAGTAGAGTGTAAATTATTATCATTAATGATAAGCTGCAGAATAAACAAATGATTTGATATTCTCATTATCAGCATTAAAAAATGGATAAAAATAATTTATATTCATTTCCCAAATAATCAGCGGCCAAATAAAATATCTTTTTCTGTTCACCAAATCGTAATAAGCTTATTGATGTACCTACCACTGTTGTAAATTTTCATCCAAAATAACAACTATTCCACACTAATCAAACCTCTCATTGTTACTATTCTTCTATATCTATCCTAAATTTTAGACCCTAAATAGTTTATCATATTTCCACATTGGATGCACAAATTATGGGCAAAAGAACCGCAGGATAAAGTACGATTCATAATCATCAATATTATTAGATATTACATAAAGACATAAAGATCAATTATCAAAGTTTGCCACTTTCTCCGTATCTACAAGGAAATTTCAAGCTCATGAAGGTTGAATTTCAACTTGAATTTTTATATACTGAATCTGTATTAATTTTTAACCCCAAAATTATCATAATAATCTTCTATTAAGCTGGTTCTATTCTCTCCTTCTCGTATCTTGTCCAATTGACTGTTTGTCCTACCGTCTTCGATTTATCTGAATTTCCTTCAATTGCCTAGATTTCATTTGTTATGATCCAATTAAAGGAAATGTATTTCTTCATAAACGAAAAGCTGGAAAGTAGAACCATTATCGTCAAAGGGGATAATAACTGTTTTTCTCCAGTTCTCCGACCACCATCTATAATCATAATTTAGATAATTAAACGGCAATTATCCAAATTAATTCATTGGAAAATTTACATATATATCGAGAATATAATGTGCCAGAAAAATAAAAGAAAAGTCATTATCGATTAATGACGAAGAATCATTTATAAGAGAGATTCAAATTAACATTTAATTGACGGAATTTTCTCACGCAGTAGAAATACTGCGTGATTATCTCATATAATTTGTTAAGTAAGTCCCAAATATATTCTAATAGTTCTCATTTGACAGATCGATCGATGTGATACTGAATTTAATTCCCATTCATTTTTCATCTATCCAAACGAAATTGATTTTCTTTATATTTTTAATTTCGTAATTTTCTTAAATTTCATATAAATGTACCCGAAAGAGATAATTCATTAATAACAACTAATTATGTAATTTTTCATTAGGTAGATGGAATTAATCCAGTTCCATTTTTAAGACAAGTTCATTTCAAAATAATCGAAAATTTTTTTTTTCTACATGATATATTTTCTTGTTAATTACAAATTAGTAATCGATTTCTTCAATATCGAAATAGACCAATTACTCTGTCAAATGTTCTCGAATTTTTAATAATTTTAAAGCAAATTCTTCTTCAGGAATCAATCAAAAGTAATGTGATGTTTATTGAAATTGGTGAAATGAATACTAATGAAAAATAAACATTAGAAAAACGATTTAATTAAAAGTGAAAGAAGAAATTTAGATAAGGTCAAATAATTTACAAGAATGATGCAATGACATTCAAAGAAGACAAATAGGACGGGAAAGAGGAAAGTAACAAAAAGAAGATATATGTAAGATCATAATCTTACCACGAAATTTCGTCTTGAATTATGTTTATTCATCAATTCGTTAGAATGTTCAAATATTAGTCGTATCTAACTACATCTATTTCTTCGCGATATTTCTGCTGATGTTGAATGGAAGAAGAATCTTGGTGAAGAATGGTGTTTCTCGTTATGCTTCTCTCAAATGTTTTGTTAACAATGAGAATTCTTCTAAAGTAATCGGAATTAATTAACAAGTGTTCTTGAAGAAGATTTTGTCCGTTTAAGAAAAGAGATTTAAATTACGCTTCAAAACTCGAAGGAAAATATGATTAATAATTAATTTATGTTTAAAGAGAAAATGAATACTAATTATTCGTTTTGTCATTAATAATTTATTAGAAGTGGAAGAATAATTATGTTGATGTAAATAGACTGATGAGGGGAAGAAAGTGGAGAAGAAGATGGAAAGAATAATTAATGTAATGAGTTAACAAAAAATGAACTCATATAGATTGTTTCTGATTAAACTTCATTTTTATTTAAATTGTTTATGAAAATAATCGTTTTCATTGTCATTAATTTAAGAGGAATAAGTTCATTCTTAATAATCTCGTCAATTTGTTCATCTTCTTATTATTCTCATAAATATCAAATTTCACCATTTATTCCTTCATCATTAGATTATTCCATTAAGATAATCATGTCAATATTATTATGCCATTACCTTTTCTACAATTGTTTCGTCAAATTGTATGATTATTCTCCTCTTGCCATTATCATCATCATTCCTTCATTGCATCATCTTTCTAATTTTATTCCAATTGGACCGTATAATATCGATTCTGACCATTTTACTTAAATTCAGAAAAATTTATACGGGAAAACCGGAACTTACTTTGTTAGGCTTTTTCTAAGATTTTGGTGGTTCAATATCATCAAATTGTGTTATATGATGTAACTTCAATAATACATTTTCAGAATAATTATTATAATTTAAAAATAAAATTTGACAGTAAAGCTTTATATGACGTAAAATAGTTTGACCGACGACTTTCTTCAGTATTTTACAAAGAAAATTGTTGGGACAATAACCAACAATACATTTGTTGGGAAAGAAAAAAGAAATCGGTCAAAGATTGTAAGGATATTGAAACAAGTCTATCCATAGACTATTGCATAAGCTTAAGAGTAGTAAATCATTTTTTTCAAATGTTAGAAAATTGTCAATGTATAGAAATGGGAAACGAATATATTGGTCAATGTCAATTATATGATACTAAAGCATACTGGAGGTCGTGATTGAATTGGATCATTAAGTGTTATTTGAAGAATAATTAGAAATTCCATTATAAATCGAGAAAACTCTTTCGATTACTAATTGAAAAAATTTCATTTTGATCGATAATGGCAATCAGAAGAGCGATGTCGAAGCAATTCTAGGGAGAATGTTATTACAATTTATTGATTAATTGATTGAATAAATTTATTGAAGAACACACACACATGCTCAAACGGATACTGAAAAGAAGAAATTGTAAAAAATTTTCGTCAACAGGAATAGAGAAGGGAGAGAGAGCGCCGAATAAGTGAGTTACTGTGAGAGAATAGAATAACAGTAATAATTTCGTCTAATGCGAAATATAATTAAACATTATTAGGAATTGAACGATTGAATGAGAAACAACGAATTTAATTACGGTGAAAATGAGTAATGATCGTTTGCATCGCTGGATAATTGTGATCAATTAATTCATTTAAACATTTCAATTATTCGCTTGAATTAATTGTATTTGAAACATGTAGACGAGAGGAGACGAAATACAATTCCGAAAGAGTTAAAAGAAAATTACTTTATTTGAATAGAACGAAATTATTTCGATCTCTATCTTAACTAATTACTTCAATCTACATCGGTTCTATACGTACCATGTCTCATTTATTCGTTTATTCGTTCGAATTAGTTTCTTGGCATTTCTGCAGTTGTACTTAGGATATTTCTCATTTTCCTATTACGCTTCACAATTCCTTATGCTCGTCGAGTATTAACATGAAAAATAATGGTAATGATGAGCATGTTTTAAAAGAAATTGAGAAAATTTATTAAGAGAAAACTTTTCATTAATCTCTAATTCATTACGAATAATTTTTCGTTGAATTACTAATTCAAATTTATTCATTCTTCTTTTTCTTCTCCCTTACTTCAGTTTAACGAGAATCATGCTTATTCATTTGGAATTCATTTATTCTTCCATCTATATCGATAATAATAATGAGAGAATAATTCAATTCTTCTCGACCAATTTATTAGAAGAACGAATTATAAATAATAAGTTGGGAGAAATTATTTGAAATAAATTAATTCAATAAACAACATTTCTCATTTGAGTTCTATAAGTTCTTCTATTAAACTCCCAAATATTTGGTCCTTAACAATATTTGATTATGTAATACCATCTCATGCAAACTTCGCTTAATATGTTGCAGTCAACGAACATTTTAGGTATAACCATACAGCATGGATACAATACATACGGACCAAATCACAGAAACGAACACGAATAACATCAATTTCATTGATTCGATTTTTCCTTCTTTTTTCCGCTGTTCCTTAATAATAAACCAATTGAGTGTTTTTAATTCATGTTTTCCTTCTGCTTCATTTACAATGAGCTTGAACGACGAGCACTAATTTCAATACATTTTATTAATTATCGATTATTATTTGCCGTCGATGAATTAGTTGAGTTTCAGTAAGGTAAGTTGAGTAAACATTTCATTTACAATTACATCCGACCTAATCCATCAAAGCAACTAAAGCATAGTCTCAGGTTTATTAGTTAAAATTTCCGAAATTTTATAGATCAAACCTTTTTTTCTAAGAACATGGAAATGTCCTTATTTAGCAAGTCTAATATTATTTATTATTTTTATAAGTCTAATACGCAAGTCTTGTAACTCTATCTACAATTAAGTAGATATGTTTCAGGAAATTGTTCAACTTCTTCTAAAGTTCTTTCTTTTCTTCCAATGTTCAAGTTCCAAGTACTAATGTTATTTTTACCTTTTTAACTTTTTAAATAGATTCTTTTATATTGAAACTATATTTATAGTGAACTCCATCAATAAATCATCAGATTCGTTTGTTTGAAAATTCAGACAGATCTTTCGAAAATTTATAAACGGAGAATAAAACGGTTATTGGGAAGGTAATTCAGTAGTCTTTTTCGATAAATAATTTTTAAGAAGATAATGATGTAATAACTGGATGATGATGGCGAAATGTAAAATAATCGAAAATTTTGTCGTACAAAAATAATGAGAAAGAAAAAAGAGTTAATGTCATTTTCATTTGGACTGATTGATTAGAAGGTGAAATGAAGTTTTTTTATTTAAAATTATTGAAAATTTTAATTGAATTAAATTCTATGGAAATTAAAGGAGAAATAGATGAGAATATTATCGATGAATTGAATAGGAAGTTAATGAGAATTAAATAAGTTCATTTATAGATTGAGACATGAGGTAAGAGTTGGAAACTGGGAACGTGTTTCGTACGAAACAACAACAACAAGAAGAAGGAGAAGAAGAAAAGAGTGAGTGAGTTGAAGAAGCATTTACGTGCTGTATGTATTGTGAAGGAAATGGATGAAATGAGATTGATTGGAAGAAGGAATTACCTTTTCGTTCATAATGAAATTATCATGTTCATAATTAGAAAGTTAATTACAATTACTATCATTGACGCTATTATAATAATTTATATTTTGTCTATTACATAATGTTGTTTATGTTTGGTATTCAGTTCTCCGATTGGATGTCGGACATTTATTTACTTGAGGAATTTATTTGGTCCGTGTAAATGTCGGAACGGATATGAGTAGACATGGACTGGATAACCCTGTATCGACTGATTACGTATGATTAGTGGTATTGATAATGATGATAGGAATTAGAGGAAATGATAATATTATTAGATGTTATTAGATGATTAGTTGAGTAATAAGAAGAAGAATTAATAACTAAACAAATGGGAGGGAATCTCATGAAATTGTTAAGAAAGAAGTGGATGGATTAAAACAGAATTATGATGAGGGAGAAAGCTAATTGTAGCAGAAGAATAAAATATAGGAGGAGAAATATGGGAGGAGGAATAAAGTCATAAAACATTTTCCATTCCGTTTTCGTTCGATGCAAATTACATAATAATTCATCAACTTCAATTTCCTTTCATTATTCTCCTGATCGTTTCATATACTAATATCATATAATGTATGATGTAATATCATCATTCGACAATTATTATTTAATTATTCATATTCTATTAAAATTCCTTTCCTTTCTCCTTTTCTTGAGTAGTTAAACTGTACTCCTTAAAATCGACGGCGGATACTAATGTTAATATATGTTCCTCAATCATTATTCATTAATTCACTCATCTCATTCATCTTGGAGAATGACGAAAAACGAAATGTTGATTGTCGTATAAAAGAGAATCCATTCCCTCATTTTACATCACTTCAGCTTTCTGGTCTTTAAGTTAAATGCTAAAGTTTCTTTATTAATTTCTCGTTTATCCTCCTCTTCCATTCTCACATTCATCTCATATCCCATCACATTCCTCATTCGTTTTCAGGTGGCAATTAGAGAAACGGGAAATTTCACGATATCTCCCACAGATTCGATGGGCGAAATGTACATCCTGGTTAATGTGCTTCATGTTTATCATTCAGTTTATCCAGTCGATCTAATTAGATCTGACGAATTGTTAGGAATAAATTGAACTGCATTAAATTCAAAATTAATATGATCGTTTGGTTCCAGTTGCTGTCTAACATCATTCGGGAGAGCAGGCGGGGTGGAGGGCATTGCAGAGGACGGATGATTGGAACAGCTCCCGAAAGAGATAATAGAGACGAAGTAGATTGGCGAATGGATTGATAGATATACAATAAAGATAATGAGAATAATATTGCATATTAGCTGATGAATGAAGATAGGAACGATGGAGAATGAGAATGATAAGAGAAGGAAGATGAGTACGTTGAGCAGTAACTAAGCATTCAATTGAATAAAAGCATTTTATTGATATTAATTATCTTATCAGATAAATTAATTGCTCTTATATTATAATCTGCTCAGTTATTTCAATTTATTAGCATGTCTGTTCACATCATTCGACACCTTTTATTGCTTTTTTCGCTCCTTATTCTTCCATCCTTCTTCCTTTTTCTTCTTAATCATTCTTCTTTTTCTTCTTCATCTTCTTCATTCTTTATTGCTTCTTCATTATATTTCATTATTAATATCATTATAATCACGAAGAATATCATCATCATCATAACCATTCGTGCCTTTCACCGATTTATTATTTAAATTATTCAGTCGCTAACCATTCCATCGACGTAATATTACACTAGTGAATTTGACTAGTGTTGTTTGGACGAGTGGTATGAATAAAGGATTTCATCTAATTAATACTTATATTTATAAGAGAAGGATTATCATAATATCAATAAGGATTGTTATTATTCTTACTCTATTTAATGCACTCCAATATATGAATGATTCATGTCACTCCGGCACGTATTAGATGGTGCGTAGAAGATACGCAATTTAACGACATCTAATTGAGTAGATGTAATTGAGAAAATTGAATTTGGTAAAGAAAATTTTAATTAAACCACACACACACACACATTTGTATATGTGCACTCAACATGCATAGAAACATGCGCTGAAACGAGTAATAATAATAAGAAAATTTATTAATCATTTCATTATTGTTATTTGAATTATTCCCATTCTACTAATAATCTTCTTCTTCATCTTCCATTTATTAACTCAATTTCGTTCTTCACTTCCTCATTAGCATCATAGTCATCATGAGGAATATATGAAGAAGAAACAATTTCCTTTCTCGAACGAATAGTGAACGAATGAATCTTTTATTTAATGCATGTCCTCTCCTTAATCCACAAATGAATTTTGCACAATCAAACAGATGAATTTTATGGATTCTATCCAATTAATAGTTTTCTTCTTAATTTCTATTCTTCGACAATTTCATAACTTTAATTCAATAATACTATCCTCCACATCCTCCTCCCCTCCATCACGTCAAATTGTTCCTCAACTATTCATTCTCTTCCACCCTACCATTTCTTCCATTCTACTGATTTATCCGACCAATTTCCTCCAATATCAGAATTGCTTCCCAAAAAGAAAAAGTCCCAATGATTCATTACATTCAATATTACATAACGATGTAATTCATTCTGTTTAACTGTCTCCAAATAAATTAGACACTCAAACTTTTCCTGTCACTGATTCAGTGTCATTGTAATGGAAGTTCCGGTTTCCAAGAGATTATTCTTCGAAAATTGATTTATTCAATTTCCATTTTCATCAAACACGTTAAATCATTTCGAGATATCGATTTTTAAAATCTTCTTATTCATCACCATTTCATCGGTAGATGATGGTTTTTTTCTTTTTAGGCAATTGATATCTTGGAAGATTTCATCTCTTCGGTTCGATGGGATGTTAATAAGAATGAACGATAATTCAGAGTAGAGTAATTATCACAACATATCCACAATTACCATACGATTGACTGTTAGGTTGTTGTTGTTATTGTTGTTTTGGGGTGCTTCGTCTACTGTTTTTGTCGTTGTTGTTCGTGTTCTTCTTATTATGATTGTCAATATATTCAATTAAAATTAATTACTATGATAATTAATCTTCTTTTTCTTCTTCATCTTTTTTATTCATCATCATCAGCATCGTTGTTCTTGTCGTCATCGTTATTATACTTCCATCCATACATACATGTACTCATCTACCCCCATTTTCTATTATAATTAATTGGAAGACAAGAAGAAGAATAATAATTATAAGAACAACAACAATGGGGCGACATCGGAGAAAATGGAATTTTCATTATAATTTCCTATGTACTCCATATTTCGTGTATTTGGGTACTCGATAAAAACAGGCATCATGATGATGACCATCTTCATTATCATCAGCATCATAAGGAATATCGGAGGGAATGAAAGAAGAACTCGAATCTCATCAACCTTATTATTTTCATTATTCTCATTCTAATTGTCATCAACATCATTATCATTATAAGAATGATTATCGCCATCATCATCATCATCATCATCATCATCATCATCGTTGTCGTTGTCGTCATTATTATAAGAATAATTATTTCTATAATCATCATAATTATTACTTATAATGATTATGGATAGGAAGATAAATGAGATTGAATGAGATGAGAGGAGAAATTAGAAATAAAAAGGAATTCTTTCAGTAGTCCTCTTATATCTTTTCCTCTTTCATTAGGACTCATCTCGCCGATCATACCATATTGATCGTTTTCCCTAAAAACTGTTTGCATTCCTCACTCCCATTTAATGAGTCTCCTTTGTTCAATTATTTATGTATGAGCATCGACAATCAATTATTATTAATTTAATTCAACGATCACCTTCTCATAATTATTTCATCTTCAGTCTCTCATTTATTGATTGATTCATTTATCATAAATAAGATGAATAATAAATGTTCATTCGTTTCATTGCTCATGAATGATATTCATTGTATTTATTAATGAAATTGTTAGGGTACGAACTGAATTGTCGATGAATATTCCTCATTCCCTTCCATCTCCCCCATCTGCCTGCATACCATCTCCCACGTATTCTATTTCACGGCAATATCATCATCAATTCCAGTGCCCGGCCAATATTGATGACGATGGCGATAATAGTAATGTCAAATTATAAATAATAGAGAGAGTCTATCAATTATCATTACTGTCTATTTATTTCATCTCATCAAACTAGTTTCAAGGGGATGTGTTAGAAATATCTTCAATTTCATTATTTACCGCTAATCATCGAGCATTAAAAGAATTATTTCCTAATAATAATTTGATTCTTCTCCTTAGCAGTTCCTTTCTAGCAGTTCTCTTTCATTCCACTCTCTCCCACTCCCCGCTCACTCATTCCAGTTAGTTATTCTTCAGCATCGTCTCTCGAACGACAATTCCAACAACATTGAATAATATTCATTTCACCTCCTTTATTCTTTCGACACAATTCGTTCTACTAATTCAAATATTTTCACAATATTTCCTCTTTCACTTATTCTTCATCGATTATTAGTGTCATTTCATGATTCCTTAACTCATATTACCATTCTCATAATCTCTCCATATTAGCGCGAGTCTTCCATTTCGACTCAAGTCCAAATTCTGCAACCACCACGTTTCCAAGAAGAAAATCGATCCGAAAACAATTCCACCTAATTCATTTATTCGAATTCATTAATTAATCCAGCGAAATTAGATTATGTGAAATTGAGCACAAAATTCATTCCATTTCTCCAATAATTCTCATACATACCACTATCTTTCTCTCCTGCCAACTACCGATCTCAAATTGGTTATCAATCATTCAAACTTTTGTTCTATTCACCAATTCTTCAATATCCCACTAATTCTATTCTATTATACAAGGTTAAGTTGGTTCGATTCGAACTAAATTCAAAACTCTAATAAAATAAACATTCAAACGTAGGTTCTGTGAATAATTTTAAGAGTGACCAATTGTCCCATAATTATTAAGCACGTGTACGAGTTGTCCATTTGCATTTTATACAAGAACAAAATGTCCCATTTTCATTTAATCTGCTATTTGTCCTTTTTTCTTCTTTCATCACATACATTCGAACCGGAAAAACGACGGACTCAAAACATCAGTATTCAATAAAAACAAAATACTCCACCATCGATATTAACAAGATATTCCATTTTCATCTAACAGTGATCAAAATTAAATTTTATGTCGTATTTCCTGTTAAGTGTTAATTACGTAATTCATTGTTCATGCAAAATCGTTAATTTGATTCATTATTGACCATATTGTTCTTCTCCCACGTCATGTACGTGACATACCATCTTCATGATTCATCTCGTTATAAACATTTCATCTCACTTCGTTTAATGAACTCTAACGCAAATGGAAAAATAATTAGTTATTATTACGTTTTATGTCACTAATCCGCTCCCTCATCGATTAAATTTCTTCCAACTGTTTCTTCTTAATTTTCTTTCTTCGATATAACTTTACGACATTCTCATTTCTAATACGACTTCGCAAATGAACTGCTGTTTTGAAGTTCATGGAACTGCATATTAACATTATCGTCCATCATCGAGTTAAAGGAAAGAAAAATCGTATTTTAATCCCCCAATAATGACAACAACAACAACAATGAGAATGATAATAATGAGGTAAAACAGATGTGGGAAGAAGATTGGGGAGGAGATTTCTAATAGAATGATTCCATTAATTAAATTAATATCATGTGAAATCTGGTACATGTACAGGATGACAAAACGATTTTTTTTTTCGACAAATTACTAATAAGACGATGAGGAATTTAATTATTTCTTCCACTAAATATTTCAATGAAATTTTTTTTTCATTTGCCAATTACCATTATTTCTTTTAATTATTCATCAATCCGTTCGATTCATTCATTCACTGTCCGTACACAATAGAATCAATCAGCAGAATTGTGAGTGAGAGAGTGAGAGAGAGAGGGGAAGAGATGCATTTGGCAGTAAACAAAAATATACTCTTCACCAACTGGTGAATAAGACGGCCGGAGGGTGGAACGAATACAAATTAGACCCATAAGAACAATTAAGAGTAATCAACAATTCCTAATGGGAACGATTAATATAATTATAATGTTAATGAAAGAAGCAATTATTCTATAATTTCTCCTTATTCATTTCCCTCGACGGGAATCAGACAGAAGGTTTTCCGAATACAAAACAAATTTGAAATTGAGGTAAGAGACCGATACTAATCAAACAAAAGAATTGGTTAACAATACACTCTCTTCCATCCTCATCAAAGAGTGTATTAATTAGACCAATTTATTTTAATTAAATTTACATTAATCGATATCTCCTTCAAGAAGAAAACCGCTTTGGTAAAAAGTGGAGAATCAGAAATTCGTTTGTTCTGAGAATTCAGCAGATATCTCATCCATTCAACTTTTCTAATTAACATCTTCTTATTCTGAGATATGTCAGTTAAGCAGATGGCTTAAATTAGAAAGGAGGAGACCATTTGGAATTAAGAAGGAAGTACAGGAGGAAATCGGAGTAGGGAAGTGGTCTCTCTCTGCCAACTGTCCAGAGATGGGTTGCGAAAATATTTAATTACTGGTGTTGTTTGATGTGAGTGGATTGTGTTCGATTAAGATTATAAAAGAAGTAAGAATAATAGAGAGAATAAGTAATTGAGAATGTTGTGATAGCAGATGCTGCGATCGAATGATGAATTAATGTGGAAATATTTGAGGGAAATTAAAGGATAAAACGAATTAATAATGAGAATAATGAGTGACGATGAAAGAAATTAATTGAAAAGATAAGATGATAGAGATTGTAATAAAAATTCTAATTTTTCCCATTATTCAAAAGAACTATGGAGTTGCTTTCAATCAACATCACCATCATCATCATTCAGTTGATGTCTTCATGAGAACGAGTGAGAATGGAGAGAAGAAATTAGAAAGAATTATTTTGGACGAAAAGAGAAATTGAATGAAAGAAAATTCCTTTAATGATTATAACATTAACAGCGGCTGTTAATATGTACATTAGGGATAATTGCTTTGATGATAAATTGCCTTAAATGTTAATTAATTTCTACAGCAATTATACTTATTAAAGAGATGAAGATGATGATGATAATTATTAATAAATATCAAGAAATATATTATAATTATCATCACCATCATCATGATAATGATGACAAATAACAATAACGACAACGAGTTCTCTAACTCACTCCTCTACCATCATAATACATTCATATGATTGATGTATGTCGACTCTCTTCTCGTTGCTCACGACTCTCTCTTCCTCTCTCTCTCCTTCTGTTTAATTCATTTTAATTTTTATTTCTATCAATATTCAAAAGGAAAGTTTCTATGTTTTTATTCTCGTTTAATTTTTCCTTTTTTCCTTTCTAATTCTCTTTCATTGTCTTCATTCATTATCTTCCTATCTATCTCATTTTCTCTCTCTCCTCGTCTTCCCCCTCATTCATGTGTAGGAGAGACAAAGAGCCATAATTGGAGGAAAAAACCGATCCGACAGATTAATTAATTAATTAATTAATTAATAATTTTCTGTATTCATTTTAATTCTTATTCAGTCATTCTATTTTCTTTTCTATCTCACATTCACACACCATCACCATCATCAACATTCTATTATCATTTCGAATGAAGCGACTTAATCGAATTCTTTCTCTTCTTCTTCTTCAACATCTTCATCCCTCAAAAATTATTTGTTAATCAGTAATTAGCCGAAACTTTCTTTCTTTCAATTCTCTCACACTCTCACCCGAACAAATTAATCGTCCAATTATCGTAGACATGTCTAAATTAATTAGTAAATCGATTAAACCATTTTAATTTCCTTTCAACACATTCCCTATGAATCCAATTACATTTATTCGTTAACTCTCATCTCCAACAATCTAATTACTTCCCGTCAAATGTCAATCTCTTTAATTCTCACAGTTTCACTAACTCTAGCGAGCTTCATTAATTGTGAGTCAGTGTGTTTCTGGACAGAGCCACTTTCTCTCAAACCCAAAATTGGGAAGCCGAAATTTGAAATTTTCCATCTGGAAATATCTCGTTTGGAACAATCCAAATCTTTTTTTCTTTCGTTCATCACTCTCTCTGGACTGGTGAGAGATAACTTGGAAGTTTTTTCTGAACTTTTTCAAAAAAATTTCAAGTTTCTTCCAAACTCATTTTATCGAACTCAATGAAGTTTTTGTTCTTCATATTCTGTGACGTAACTGAATGTTAATATCTTATTATTGGTTAGATTCCATGGGTGAATTGTTGGAATCATCGAGAATGTTCGATTTTAACAGTTAATCATTCATTCATTCACTCATCGCCTCATTAATAAATGTTGTCTGAGAAGTTTTCAATAATTATCAAGTTTTTCTTTATTTCGTTTTGCCTCACATCCAATTTCATAATTCCTCAAATACTTCCCAAGGAAATCATTTTCCCCACTTCACATTAATTTTTGAGGGAAATATTCCTTTCCTTTGTCATTATCACATGTCTCTATTAAGTCTACTTCAGACACTCATTATCGTCAATCAACAATTGTAAGTTTTCATGGCACTTCGACCTATCACCTTTCCTCCAATCGAGTTCCATTCAACATTATATCATTTCTTATCATTAGAAATTAAACCCGAAAATTCTCCTTGTTTTATGTCCAACAATAATAATCTTGTTATCTTTCTGCATGAGATTATTTCAAGATTGATGATCTGTGGAGAATTGATCTTAATTAAAAAGGAATTTCTTTCAGAAACTGACTCTCATTCTTTTCATTTCGTTCCGTCAACATATCGAACTCGATTGAGTTGTCCAATAAATGAGTTAGACGGAAAATAATTCAAGTATAATTCTCGATTGATATCATTATAATTGATGCACATTAAATGAATTGGAGAAGGGAAGTTTTGGAGACAGAACATTTGTCGTGATAATATGAGATTTTTCGGAAGAAAAATGAATTGGATGTTTATTAGTGCGGGGATCATACAGATGAAAGGATAAATATTAATATATTCTTCATATATTTGTTTTTCATTTTTCTATTAATTCATTATATCAACAGTAATTGATACATAGACAGACAATTCGCTAAGTCTCTCCTCTCTACCTCCTCCCGTCTGATGGGAATGGAACATTATCAGCGTTGATGTGGTCGATTCTCTTTATCGCATCATTAGCAGATCAGTACAATTTATTTATCGAATCGATTTAGTTAAGAAAATAATTTCTTATTTGATAATTATTGATCTTCTTCTTTTTTCCTCATTTTAGTTAGTTAGTTATTGTCACATTTCGTCAAAATTTTATTGTCAACTATTTTCCTCGTATTAATTCGTTCAAATTCATCTTATGTAATTGACGTAATTTAATTCATAAGTAATTGAAAGAGAAATTAATAATAAGATAATGAAGAAATTATTGAATATCGATAGAACAATAGAAGGAATTAATTGAAATTTTTTATTCGAAAGAAAATTATAAACAGAATTTTTCTTTCCAATTATCCGTTGTCGACACGAAATGAGAAGATAAGCTAAATCGAAAGAATGAGAGTAGTGGGCAGGCAGATGGTTTGATTACCAGATAATTCGTCATATATCAATTAGGAGATTGAGCGACATCAGTTAATGTATGTGAAGCAGCAGGATAATGATGATTATTAATCGATTTTTAACTTTATTTCTCCATCTCGTCGATCACTTCTGAGACGGTTGATCGATATTGTCGATGTAAATTGGCGAAAGAAGAATTCAATGATGAATTGATGATTATGGTTTCATTGAACAATTATCATTAAGAAAAGATTTTAGTAATGATTGTAATTTGAATGATTTTTTCGTCTTCATTTTCCTGACTGTTCTCATTTGGCTCTTATATGTGTGCACATGTGTGTGTCAATGTGTGTGTGTGTGTGTGTGTGGGCTAATCTGAATTGAACATTAGTAATGAGTTGTGATTGATTATTATGAATTGATTTAAGTTAAATAATTAGGGAAATACATTTCCTACTCTATTGATCATAATGATCAGATTCCTCTAATGATTTTGATTCATCAAATAATTTTTTAATCGTCAACAATATCTCCATCATCATCTTTATTGTCGTCGTCGTCGTCGTTCATTCAACACCATCGTCATTATTATGTTGATCATTAGATGCAGAATAATGACTTAAAATATGTTTAAATATAAATTCATTTGATTACGGATGGAAAAAAGAGAATTTATTGAGGTTCTTCTTTTCTCTCATCATCATCGTCGTCGTCGTCGACGTCGTTGTTGTTGTTGAAATAATGAGATTAACTTCGATTTTATTTTCAATTGTAATTCTCATTATTCCTCCTGATCTTCTTCACATTATCTATTTGGAATGTGATTGTTATAAATGTCAATTTGATTGTTGAAATTAGATCTTCGATTGTTCTGTTGAAGAACTCTCGTGTCTTTCCTCTCCAATCGGATAAATGATTTCTTCTAATTCTTCTAATGAACAACATCATTTTTTCTCGTCAGATTTCTTTCGTGTTAGAATTGACAGATAAGAATTGAAACCATTCGGTGGAAATTGGTATCACTCTCATACTCATCTCCTTGATTGGACGGACAGAAATTGTATGACACTCTCACTCCCCTCATCATCAGTGTTACTTTGAATGATCGATGCTGTAAATGAGAATAATATGATTTCTACTCAACTCTTCACTAATGCATTAGCTACACTCGCATCTACTACTTCCGCATCTTCATCATCATCGTCAGCTATCATGAATGGAAATGATTTGAATGAAAATTTCACTAATAACTTCAACGGGAATCATAACGGAATTACTACCGGTGGAAGTTGTGGCAGTGCCAGCAGCAGCAGCAGTAGCAGTGGCAGTAGTTGCGACGTTGTTGACGGGAAATCTAATAAGAAGAATGGAAAAGATCATTCGAATTATGTTGATGAGAATTCGAAACAACCGCCTCCAACTTCAACTTTTTCTATGGCAATCACTTCTGTGTCGACGTCGAACGAAATCCCCTCTCCTTCTCTCAATACGACAACGGCCAATAAACGGATGAGAACGAGAATAACGGCCATCCAACTCAAATGTTTGAGGAGATATTTCAATTTGAATAATTCACCAAATGATGATGAAATGATTGAAATTCAAAAGGAGACCGGTCTACCACAAAAAGTCATCAAACATTGGTTCCGTAATACGCTGTTTAAGGAACGTCAGAAATCGACTGATTCTCCATATAATTTCTCTGTTCCTCCAATGTATCATATCGATTTGGAGAAATATGATGCAACTGGTGACGTCTGTTTAAAAACTATTGATGAGAATGATGATTCTATTTACAATTCATCGAACAACACAGATAAAACGAATTCGACAACAATTGAAATTTCCAATTCTTTAATGAACGTTCCACAAACCTCAAATTCAAATACGTCTGAATTAATGTTTGATAATAATCAATCATCATCATCATCATCATCATCATCGTTGTTGGCAATTGATCATCTTTCACAAGGACAATCTTCACTCTTATCATCATCGTCAATGATAACAGGGCCGATATTCACTTCATCCACATCATCTCCATTATCGACATCAGGAAGTGATGGAACGACATCGACGAAAACTGCCATCGAATTATTAGCGAATATATTCAAAATGAAAAATGAATCAAATACAATCCAACAACAACAACAACAACAACAACAAACGGAAAGAAGTGATGGAAATAATAATAATAAACAAACGGCATGTTTAAATTTTTTAAATTTACTTCAAATGTCGAATAATAATTCACAAGTGAAATCAGATGAAGGACATAATGTTTTTAATACATTTAATGATGATTCATCAAATGCTTCATCCAACCACATAACAACAACAACTAGTGGTACAACGATAAATGAGATGATGAATGAAGAACAACAATGTCAATGGACGAATGAGAATGAAATGAATGGAATGTCAATTCGTGATAAACTTTTGAAGATTATCGAAATAAAAAATTGTCCATCATCTTCATCGACATCCGCTTCCACTTCTCCATCAGCTTCATCAACTTCATCTTCACCTTCATCAAATTTACTTTCAATATCTTCCTCCACTATTCCATCAACTATCAATTATAATTTGAATAATCTTATGAATGTGGTTGCGGGAAATCAATTGATTATGAACGGTAATTCATCATCATCATCATCTTCTGCTTCCTCTTCTTCATCTTCTCAATTATCATCGAATAATCAGAATGTTCCCAATTCATACAATGTCTCCTCATCAGCTATCACGTCAGCATTTTTAGGTGGAACGTCAACGCCAACGAAACGTTCAGGTCGAACTAAATTTCTTTCGTCACAAATAAAAATCCTTCAAGATTATTTCGATCGGAATGCATATCCGAAAGATCATCAATTAGAAGAGTTATCGAGAAAATTGAATTTACAAACGAGAGTCATCACTGTATGGTTTCAGAATCAGAGACAAAAACTTAGAAAGACACAAGGACCACAATCATTGTTCGATATGACGACGACTCATAATGATCGTATTCTTTTGCCATTACAATCATCATGTAACGTTCAAAATTTAACAACAACAATAACAACATCTTCATCTCTCTTATCGTCGTCAGTGGATCGAGGTAATCTAATTGAATCATCAATAATCGAACGGATTTATCAGAATGAAAAATTATCAAATTTATTTAAAGAAATGTCCACGTCCACTTTCTCCACTTTATGTTCGCCTCTTTCCAATACCATCACTACCACCACCACTACCACTACCAACAATATTGTGAATGGAAATAATCAGGAGAATTCCACGAATGAATCAATTGGCGATCCTTCGAAAAACTTACAATCAATTTTCAATAAATTTAATCCGACGAATTTGATAGCGTCAGTGAATGGAGAGAAAACGTCGAATTTATCCAATTCTGACAATTCTTCCGAAAATGATTCAAGTACAAATGATATGGAATGCACGTCAACCAATGTGAAGAATGAACCTAAATTTTATGAAGATAATCAAACCATCGACAATCAGAATGAGAATGAAACTGAAAAGAAATCGATGACAATACAAACCGTTTTATCATCATTAGCTAATCTACTTCAACAACAACAACAACAAAAATCGAATGAAGCGTTATCAACAGAATCAATTAACACAAATGAATTGAAAGATTCGACGAATGAAGAAATCGATAATAATCATAATCCGATTGTTAAAACGGAAAATTTGGATGAAGATCTTATTTCGAAATTTCTTAATATCAAACAACAACAACAACAACAACAACAACAATCAGAATATTCGTTTCTATCTCCACAATCATTAAATTTGAATGGTCAATCACAAAATCATCATCATCATCATCATCATCCACAACAACAACAACAACAACAACAACAGTATCATGCTCATAATAATTTACATTCAAATTCTTATAAAAGACAAAGAACAAATATTACGGCGGAACAACATGCTTACCTCTTACAACAATATTCTATCGATCCATCACCTGATCGACGAGCATTGGAAGAGATTTCGCAAGCCGTTTCATTAAGTAAGCGTGTTGTCCAAGTATGGTTTCAGAATACGAGAGCAAGAGAACGAAAAGGAATTATAAAGATGCCCGCACAATTGACACCAGAAGCGACGAAAATCTTATTGGAACAGAGAGCAGCTCAAGCATTTGCTAAGCAACAACAACAACAACAATCACATCAAAGTCAACATCGGAATGATATGGATTATTTGATGAATGATGAAGATTCGGAGATGTTTGATGAAAGTGATTTGTCTTCTATAGAACGTCCATTAGAGAATGGTTCGAGATCGAATGTTACGAATTTGTTGAATGAGAATTCGGAGAAGATGTTGAACAATCTCAAACGTTCGTTGCCTTCATCTCTCATGTCGTTCAATGAGAAGAAAGTTCGAACAAACGAGTCGAATGATCAGGAAGTTGATCATTCGATAAATGGACAAAACCAAAATGATATGTCCAATTCATTCGATGAATATTTCAAAAAATTTAAATTGAGTCTTCAAACTAAAATGTTTATGAATAATAATGATGTTAATCATTTATTTGATATGAAACGACCAGATGATAATTCTTCACCAGTCTCTCATCATTCATCTTCATATTCTCTCTCTCATTCATCTGAGAATGATCGAAGTGAAGATGATGATGAATTCAGAAGGAAGACAGCACTCTTCTCTAATCTCATCAATAATACCACCACCTCCACAAACAACAACAACAACAACAACAACAACAGTTTATCGTCCAATTTTATGAGTGACACAATTAATCAAGAAGTTAAATCGTTTAATTCAAATTCCACCGTTAACAACAGTAACGGTCAATTACCGAGACGTGTTCGAACGCAAATGAATCAGAAGCAAATCCATTTAATGAGATGTATATTCAGTGAATATCGAACGCCAACAATGAATGAATGTGAACGATTGGGAGAATTGATCGATCTTCCCAAACGAGTCATCCAAGTTTGGTTTCAAAATTCGCGAGCTAAACAGAAACGTCTTCAATGGAAATTCAGTAAGTTGGAAACTGAATTAAATCTTCAACTCACTTCATGTAAGATCTGTAACGTCCCTTACAACAACAACAACAATCCAATTGTTAATCCGGAAACTAATGGTAACGATTCAACTATTCCGATTGCTCGAAGAGTTTGTTTTTATTCTCTTTTCATTTTATTATTTAATTTCAAATTTTTTTAGAATCATTTATTCTCGTCTGAACATATTGATCGATTGACGGATCTATTACAAATACCCAGTTCCCTCAACTTCTCCACCAACAATCCACTAGGTAATCATTAACAAACGACAAACTATTAACAATTATTCCACCCTAATTATTATCATCATGTACAGTTGACGGATTGATTATGAGAGAAAGAACGACCCATCAACATTTTAAAGAAATCATTCGAACTAGTCTCTGAACTCGAAACATTCTTTAATTCCTCCTTATGCTCACAGTTCACTTCAACTTATCTCATCCCAATTCTCGTTTTCCTAATACAAAATATATATTTCTTATTTATTGTTTCATAAATTCTTCTTTCTCCCCTCCCCCTTCCTCTTCTTCCTCCTCCTGATTTTACCATTACACAATCTCACTATCGTCATTCTTTTATTTTATTTCTTTTTCTTATAGAAAAAAGTTCGGAACGAAATAGAATTCTCATACACGTATATCTTCACTCAATCGCTCCCCTAATACTTTCCTTATATTAACTTACTATTTGAACATAGAACTATAAAATCTAATGCTAAAAAGACAATTAGTTTAATATTTCTTACAACATTTCTTAATATTACAATATTTACAAATGACACACAACTGAAAATATATGATTAATATAAATAATAATAAATTATTAAATTCTCTTTAATCAAAGATAAAATCGTTTAAACTACAACTAGTACAATTTTAAGTTTTTACTACCAACTTATTCTTCATTTTGATAAGTCATTAAAGGAAGTATCGAAATATATATAATAAAATTTATAAATGCTAAGTTTGAAAATTATATATATATATATATATATAAATTATATAATTATAAAATGTAATTTATATCATTTTATTATAAGATTATAAATAAATAAACGATATATAAAAAAGATAGAAGAGAATGAGAAAAAAATTAAAATTTGAGCTAATTCGAAATATTCGATTATTTTACTCTTCAAATTGTAATGCAGTTGCAAAAGACACATTCGTCTATCACGCAAATTGTTGAAGTACGAGTCACTCCCACACTAGTTGTATCTGTTCGTCATGACGATGAAGTTTCCGTCCTGAATGCGACAGATTTGGAACAATTTCGAAGTTCTCAATTTTGGCCCATAAGTGTTTTCATGATTCAATGGCATTCGTTCCTCGTCGATTCTTCCACTAATTTGTCTTCTCCAATAACCTTCATCGATTTCGGTTGTGGTAATGGATTGACATCTTTTGTTGCTCGAATCATGAATCGATGTGGTTAAAGAATATTTCCATCATCTTTCCATTACGATGATCTGTTAGATGATGTTATTTTATTAGATCGAACTAGTCAAAGTTGGAAGCAAACTCAATTATTGAATGGACGATTAAATGTGAATTATGCTGATTTTCAATTCCATTATTTCGATTGGAGAATCGACAATGATATGGAACGAATTGTCAAAGAAAATTCCGCTCAATTCTGCGACATCTCTCGAACTTATTTGTTGATTGCTTCAGATATCTTCTACGAAATTGACGGTTTATATTTTATGCATATTCTCATTATTCTTTTGTAGATTTCGAGAATATTATAAGAAATTTGAAATTTCTTAAAGATCTTTGGGATAGTACTGTAATCAAACATGAATGTTACGTTGGTTACGTTTTCCGTTCGAATGAAGATACTCAAACATTGTTCAATTATTTCGATCTTCATAAATTCCGTGTGGATGTCATTAGTTGTTCTGATGATTATAATATGACGCCGACGTACCAAAATTATTATGATTTTATTAAAATAGTCAAACAAAAAATTTTTTATGATCCAATTTATATCAGACGAAAAACCGTTTCCAATGCTGGTTTCCGTTTGACCAACGATTATAAAGAACCATCATTATTAATAGAAAACGAGAATTGTCCAATGGAAAGATTATATAAAGAATCGATTTTGAAAGAGAATTGGAAGATTAATAATGAACCATTCGAATATATCAGTCCCAATTCCGACGGTGAATTTACTCAATTTTCTCAAATTGATATCTCCAAATTTTACATTTTAAAAATTTATTAAAAACCATTTTAAAATTTTTTAAAAACCATTTTAAAATTTATTAAAACCATTTTAAAATTTATTAAAAATCATTTTAAAATTAATTAAAAACTTATTAAAATTTTATTATTCATTTCTTGGAATTAAATTTAATTTGAGATCAATTTAAGTTCAATATTTATTAAAATATTTAATTTTTGTCATCTAAAAATTTTTCAATTTAACAATCTCATTTGTCTTATGCGTAGATATTTTATAAGAATCTCTGATATCTCCTAATTGTCGTTCAACTCTCTACCCTCCAATTTTTAAACGTTTCTTCTGATATTCGCGTCCATTCACTTCTTACATACAAATAAAAATTTCCTTGTGAGAGAGAAGGGGAAGGAGATCAATCATTTTCTATATGAATACGCGCACAATTCTTTCAATATTGAGGTACGTGTGTAGAAAAATATTTTCTATTCGTTTTTTATTCTAATAAACTTTTCTTATAAAAACATCTGTCATGGAACAACAAGTTTATCCGATTATTTTTTGATTTTATTCAATTTTCTCTTTGTAAATTATCTTCACATTCTCAGCAAGAAGTCAATTGGGATACCGTCAAGAGACATAAGCAAGCAAATTTTTTTTGTGATACTAAAACTAGATCGTTTATCGGTCGTGATGGAAAGAGTTGGGGTTAGTGGAATTGTTGAAAGATTTTCTTTTGAATATTATATCTATTTGGAATTTTATTCGATTAGCTCTCATCACCATATTCTATTTCATCTTTTATCTGGTGTTGGGTGGATTGTACTGTCTTTTTGTTTTCGTTCTATCTCAATTCATTGGGAAGAATGAACCGAAACTCATTGGAAGTGCAAGTATTTTAGCGGGTGGATTGTACGGATATACAGGTTCATGATTTCAAATTCTCTCCGTTGTTGGAAAGATAATTTTAAATTACTCCAAATTTATGTTTTAGGTGAAACTGAACCATATCCCGGTTTAGCTTATCGTCCGAGTGGATTAGATTTCAAAGATGGAAAAGACGTTTTCAAATTCAGTACGGACGATATTGAAACACTTCGACCATTTTCAGATTCTTTGGATTTTTATTTAGGTTAGTTCCACTAAAAGATTTCTTATTCTAAATCGTTGTTAGATGGTTTGGACAAATTGGCGAAAAAAGATAAGATAATTGATTTCGCTCGCGAAATCGGTTGTTACAATCAAACGAATACGTTAGAACCATGTTTCCTGGTGAAATTGAATAAAGTTCATTATTTTATTCTCTAAAATCTTTTAATGTCTCTTATTCTCTAAGGTATATGGATGGGTACCGATGCCGTTCAATCCGGAAAAATTAGCACATTCTAAAACGAAACTTCCATATGAAGCACCAGAAAAAAAGAAATTATCCGTTTTCCATCTGAAAATGGATAATTCTCAATTTTCAATTCTTTCTCGCAAAAACATATTGATAGCTTGTGAGGAGAGAGTTAAAATTATTTAATTTAATAACTAAAAATTTAATTTTTATATTTTTTTCATAGTTTGTTCAAAAAGGTGATGATAAAGAAATAGCCAAAGTCGGTCAACGTTTAATAGGAACAAAATTCTATTCATTAAACGATACGGAACCATCAAATTTTGGAAAAATTCCGTTCAGCGTTTTCCCATTACAGTTAACAATTTGATTTATCATATATCTTTGACGAGATATTTCTTCTTTCAATTAAAGAAATTTGAAGAAAAATTTTGATTTGAAACCAATTTTCCTCAAATTACAATTGAGTAATGGTTAATATTTTCAATTTCATTAATTCAAATTTATTCCATTAATTTCCAGATACGACGAGATATAGGAAGAAATTACCTGTAACTGTTATTTGTTCACCATATGCGGAGAACCTGTATGCTGGTGAAAGTAAAATGAAGAAACATTACGATCTTAGAATGCCAGAAAAGTTAGTAGAATTTATAAAAAATAAGAAATTTATTTAAAAAAATTCTTTTTCAGAGTTGCCAGTTCTGCCAAATTGGTTTGGGATAGCTACAGTTTCACTTTGTCAATAAACGCTGCTACATCAAATCGAGTAGAATTGATGAAGAATGTGCTGCTTTATATTCCTATAATTCTCTCGATTTTCTATGTCTATTAAACTCGATCGATAATTAATCAGATAAGCAAAAATATCTTCCGTTTTTTATTTGCCAAACAATAAAATGTAAAAATAAGGAACATTTAATTTTTAAAGAAAAAACTAGTCACATCTTATGGTAAAAAATCAACGGAATTATTCGACATTGTTATTGAATGATCTTCCACATATTCCAATGGATTCATATTCTTCTCAGGTGAAGGAAAATAAGTTTTTCTTTTATTCAATAGGAAACTATGTTTTCTTGGAGGTAGTGATTCTTTCGATTTCGATTTCTTTTTCTTTAAAATAAAATTAAAGAATCTTTTCATCGGTGACTTTTTTCTTTCACACTGCGATTTTGTTCGTCTTATCATATCCTCTTTCTTTGATGGTTTTATACTCCAATCATTGTTCACCATACTGATAGTAGATTTACTTCTCTTTTCATCCATACTCTCTAAATCTTCACGACATTCAATAAATCTGTCGAGCATTAATTCCTTCATTTTCTTCAGATTGTCATCCGAATAAGAATGATGAAACGACGGTATTACGATTGTTTCCCGTGTAGATGTATTAGCGATATCATTGCGACAATTTTGATTATGATTTAAAGGAACATCTCTCCTCCCAAGTTCGACAAATTCAATTTCATTCTTCTCTTTACGGAATTGCTCTGATAATTTTGGAGTTAAATTACCGAGTTGTGGAATCTCTTTCAAATTATTTATAAATTTCATTTTCGTCTCCATTTTATTTGGACGATTGAGAAGACAGTTAGAGAACTGAGCGAATTCTTCTACAACATTCATTCTTACTGGACTTCTATTTTCGTATTTTCGAGACCGAGCACAATTTAATTTGACACCCGAATATTTTGAACTGTCGAAGTGTTTCGTTCGGAACGATCGATTTTCTTCGATAAATTCATGAACTGATTTTAAAATTTTTCTTTGCTTTTCTTCTTTTGTTACATTTCTCGTTTTCTTTTTTTTTAGTATTTTATCGTATTCTTTGCCCACAAACTCCATATCCATATCAGATAAATCATCTGCCAACGATTTCAAAGCTCGATCAACAGGCGAACTACTATTCATCTCCACACAAGTAGTAGTAGAAGAAGAAGATTCTTTCAATTCTCGAACTGAAGAAAATCGAAAATTTTTCAAAATAACAAAATTCCTCAAAACTTGTCAATGATTTTGTATCGTCTTGAATTGCCTCTTCTTCTTCATTATCATGGAAAGTTGATTTCTAATTTATGAGAATTTTTTAATATATTTACTTAAGCGAATTTCAAACATCTGCATTTAGCACGACTGTGTCTACATCTGGTTTGCCTAGTCTCATCGATTTGGCTTTTATATAATAATTTTTACTTTTCAGCATTTTAATCTTCTCATTTTGTTCCTCTATCTTCGATGCTGCAAAGACAATTAATGAAATTAATAAAATCGAGAATTCAGGAACATAATTTTTTCTGTTCGATATTCATCTCGTCAATTTTGGCTTTTAAATGAACTTCATTAATCCTTAAAGCAGTTACCAATTTCTCACTCTATAAATGGTCAAAATTTTAAAATTGTAAATTTCTTACGAAATATTTTACTTTTTCTAATTTTTCTTGTAAAATGATTAGGGAACCATTTGTATTATTATCTTGTCGATTACTTGAATTGGAAAGAAGAATAATGAAAATATGAGAAGAATAAATGAATCAGTAGAAAATTAGTAAAGAAAGAAACTTCTTTTCTAAAGGATCTTCGCTACTTCTTGAACGTTCAAAAGATTGAATTAATAAACTTCTGATATTCTCTTTAGTTTTCATCGCTACCAAATACATCTCGGTAATTGCGTCTTTACAGATACTAAAAAGAAAATTGTAAGTTTAAACTTCTTATAAGAAATTAAAATTAACTGTTCATATTTTTTGGAAATATCATAATGATGCATCACGAACTTGTCATTTATATCATTCAGTTCTTGATGTAGCGCATTAATTGCTATATCATAACTATTATTATCGTTGACATATAACGGAAAATCATCAATTATTTGATCACTTCCAGGTTCGGTGGTGAACGGTTCCGTGTCAGTGATATACTCCTGTAATGTTTCGCGCACATCAATTTTCTGATAACAATGTGGTTCGTCTTCATATTTTTCACTAAACAAATAATGAAATTGAATGAGTGGATAATAGAGAACTGACCGTTCTAGTACAATAATTTTCCTCAAAATATCAGAATAAGGATGATCTGAATAAATATTACCATTTTCTTGGTTTTGATAAAACAATTCTCCTGTTTTGACGCTAGAAACCAATTTGAGATGTTTCGGTACAATATCTAGACATTCTCGAACAATATATAATAAATATTGCTCCTACAAACATATCAAAATTTGTGTTTGTTTTATGAAGTTTACTAACAGTCTCCGAATCGATGCCGAAGCATCTGACAAACTTGGCGAGAAACTCTTCCTTTATTTCAACAGAACTAAAATTAACTAAATTAATCATTTGAATAATGAACCGTTGGTCATGGTAACTGATATAAAACTATTTGTTCAATTCGATTTAATAAATAAGATAATTTAAATTCTTTTCGGACTTTTAGTACTTGGCTTTAGCGTTCGAAAAATTGGAGCTGTTTTATAAATTATTCTCACAAAAGTTTTTCTGTTCATTTTGCAATTGAATTCTATTTTGATGAATAATATAGAATGGACAAAGAAGTTAAAGAAGTATTAAAAAAGTAGAATGTTTTTCATAAAAATTTTGTTTAAATTGTAATTATTAGTCTTTTCCATACACAACTTTATTGATTTCTATGAAACATTTTAAAATAATTAATGAAACTCTAATAAAAAAAAACAATTTTTCTTTGGCATATCAATTAAAACTATCAAACTATTAAAACTATGGATGTAGAAAAAATGTTAAATTAAAATCAGTAATTAATCCAATTAATTTAATTTTTAATTTTATTTGCTGTTTCTTTTTATTTGTTAGTTTTTCATTTGTAAGCAGTTATGTATCGATTACCACCTAGATTTATTTTCATGGATTTCGCTGAACAGCAAGTAGAAATAGATATGTTTTATCATGGAACAGCTAGGAAGATATGTGGTTTTTATAATACAGATGACTTAGGTGTTTGTTTAACTAACGTCCTACTCTCCTTGATATTATCATCAAAGAAATTATTAAGCAAAGTGAGAAAAGTTGACCATTATGATGAGAAGCCGATGGAAGCAATAAAGACCAATCCAATAATTTTAGTAGAATCAATAAAAAACTCTATCGATTATGTAGATGTATTGAGTCATGGTATTAGGCAAATAGCAGATAATAAACCAGATAAACCACCTTATGGAGTAGCCGGAGATTACCATTTAGCTAAGTCGTATAGAAATATGGAATGTAAATATAATGGTACGATAAGTTGTGAAAGATTAATTATTTTATCTAAAGACATGCATTGCAGTTTTGAACGTCTAGATACCATTCTCTATGATTTATACGATTCGGATTATTATACATTTTATGAAAAATATCTAGTAGGTTCTTGGCATCCAGATTTACAATTATTTAACATAATATATAACTATGATAAAGCTCCAATGAGTAAAAACATCGACAATCCTTGGATAGTAAAAAGATTACCATCAAATATGTTGGGGAAATTGGCTTCAACAGCTGCGGAAGCGATTGGTATTGAATTTACAATGATGAATGTCGATCCGGAATTTCTTGCGTTATGGTTCGGATCTTCAAATAGACCAGAATTTCAACCCGTATTTTTTGATTCGTTCATCGCACAAATTATCGATTTACTCGATAATAATCGTAATGTTTCATTTTACGCTGTTCGAAATTTGAATGTCGTCTTTAAACCTTCCACAATCAAAATACCATTAAACTTACATAGTAATCGTAGAAAAACTTATCATCTTCCTTTAAATGGATATGAAGATAAAAAATACTTCTTGAGGACAATTTTACTTACTCTACAAGAACATTTCACCGTAAAACTTAAAAAAATGCCTTTTGTTCCAATGGAATCGAATGTTGAAATTGGAAATTGTACGATAGCGGGAATGATGACATTAGAAGAAACAATCGAAGTATTAAACAATAAACGATTAATACAATATACAAAAATAAATTTTAATAATATCGCAAAAATTTTCTGGAGGATTTGTTCATATTTCGTTAAAAACCAGAACACTCCCAACTTTTATCCTGAATATTATGGATCGCACGGAATAGCTCTGATAAATAATGAAAAAAATGAATGGATTCTCATGAATGATGACAAATCTTTCATGATAGATGATATAGGAGTCTTTCAATATCATTTAAGATATCAGCGTTTGTCAACCGCATTTTTCGAAAGAATTCAACCTGGTGTACCTTCCTCAACACTTATCACACCCAAAACATAAACTCATTTTTCAACAAATTTGTCCATTTCTGCTTTCGACCAGTTTAAAGAAGTTACATCGTTTGGCGACTGTCACTATTGAAATAATGCTTCCCTGTTAAATTTGTACTGTTGTAAACTAAAGATAAATGATAATATATAATTCGTAAACTTCTAGTAAAAATTAGATAAACTGTAGTTTTACCGTTATTAATAAATAATATACTAATAATATAAAATCATTTATCAAATATTTTGATGGACATATTTAATTTTAGCATATATAATATATAATAAAAATTCTGTATACAGCTAACATAGGAAAGGGTAGTTTTAAACCCAGAACATTTATGGATATATTTATAGCATAGATTCTGTAGACAGTGTAGAATGTCTTTTTTTGTAAATACATAAATGTAATATAATTGTTATACATATATGTATAATTAATATAATTTTGAAGAATAGAAATTATATCATTACGAAAATTGTGTAAATATAATCTATTTAGGTTGTTTATTCTTTTCGAGGGTACTATAGGACAATTAATGTTGGAACAATTATTTTGTTGATTTGGTAAGTTGTCTCCACATTCACAAATTGTGCTAATCTCATTATTATTTGATAGTCCTAATGAAATCAAACATTGTTCAAAATTTGTTGGAATTGAATTAAGTGAAAAATTATTTGATTTGATATATTTCAAAAGTTGAATAAAGGAATTAATCGCATTTATTGAACAATTATGTTTCGTTTTGATTCTTATCAAGCTTATTGCGATAATATTATTGATTGAATGGTACTCCGAAATTTCGTTAATTGGATCCCGTATACATTCAAAGTCACTTTCAATAGAAGCATCAAAAAAATTTGTTGATTCATCT
>JALJEE010000636.1:0-43464 GCA_023231475.1 Seison nebaliae | reverse complement strand
AGAATAAGAAGAAAGTTATTAATGAGAGTTTAGAAAAAAACTAATAATCCATATGAGTTTCTGAATGAGCAAAATTATCTTCATATGTTTCATTCTCTCTGGAAATATTGGGGGAAACTGAAGAAATATCTATGTCACAATGGAATAATGATGATAGTTTGATGGGTGGTTTTTCATGAAATTAAATTTAATTCCTTAATATTTTAGTTAGTTCCAAAATATTATTATCTGCCTTACAAGGTGATAGATTTGAGAGTACTGATTTTCCGATATTGATCTGTCCTAAGAATAGGGCGGTTTTCTCTTTGATAATTCTTCCGAAATTATAAAGTTTCTGAGCGTCGTTTAAATTAATTTGTTTCCTTCGAATTCTTCTCAAGATGCTTGCATCGATACTGTCCGATTTCTTCCACAATATATTAGTCACCGTACAATCATATAATTTGACGACGATTTTTGTGTGAACGAAACTTTGTATCGGAATTAAAATATCATCTCTCCATTGCGGTGACGATGTTTCCATACAAATAGATGTTTGAAATTCGTTTCTGAATTTTCTGTTGTGATAAATTTGAATCAAGAGGAATGTGTCTAAAAAAGAATGAATAAAGGACGAAAAAATATACGGAACCTGGTTTTCCATATATTAGATGTTTCTTTAAATTTGAAATATAAATTTTCGTAATTTTAATGAAAGTGTTGAAACGACATAAACGGATGGTGCAGGTTGTAGAATCAGTAAATCGTTTATTATTACTAATCGAATGTTCTCTCATCAATTCGAGAGATGTCTGAAAAAATTGAAAATTAGAAAGAAAAATTTATGGAGAAAATTTAACATTTTTAATGGAAAGAAAACGAATTTCCGAATTTTTTGTAATGAACATATGACGATTACTTTTGGTTAATTGAATAGTTGACCCATATTCTTTATTTTCCATTAATGGAACTGTCGTTGATGCGACAATTAAATTATTTTCTAAAATGTCTTCCAATCGTCGAATATAATTCTGATAAGTTTTATCAAATTGTCCATACGAAGTACATTGTCGATGATGATGCATTTCAGAAAAGAAAGATTTCTCTTTCTCCATATCATAAATAGAAAAGGGAGAACCGCCAAATTTATTTTTCTCCGAATCTGAACAATTTGATGTGTTCACTTTTGTTTGTTTTAATTCTTTGAAGAAAACGAGTTCGACTAAAATTTTTGAAAATTTTATCGTATCTTCAGTAATCAAATCGAATCTTGCCATTAAATCGTTGGAGAAGAGATAATTCTCATTATCAATCAGAAATTTCTGAGTACAATAATCTTGAGCATTTGGTAAAGCGAAAATTTGCCGTTCCAATCTACCCTTCTTATGAGGAACACATTTCCGTTCGAATGTTATCACTAGTAATTTGGGTATTAATTCCGATAAAATCGAATGACGACATTGTAATAAACGAACGAAACAACTTTTCTTAAAACAATCGAAATGTTGTGTTGCTACGAAACTGTCGAAATTGATACATTTCAATTCGATTCCGATATCTAATTCGATAGAGATCAAAGATGAAATTTGATTGAGTGATGAATCATTTTTGAAACATTTGAACAAAATCGGTTTATCTAAAATTTGTAGTTGTGGTGTTATGAGGAATTTGAATAATGGTCGATTTCGTTTAATAGATTTCTTTATCGTCTGACCAATACCAGTATGTTCACAAAGTGAACATCTGGACGTTTGACGAAATTCTTTCGTTGTTTCACATCGATCTCGATTTCCTGAATATGTCAATTGATAGAGATGTGTGGAAACGTCGAGTAAAGAATAAAATTTCTTTTTTACATTTAATTGATCCATTAAATTATCTCCATTTGATGACATAATCATACTACGTGATTCATCCATATTATCATCATTTTTATTCTTATTCTTCCATTCAGTTACATGAATCGTTGGAAAATTTATCGGTTTCCCATTCTCCGTATTCAAAGCAATAACGTCTCTCGTCTCTACTTCAGAAGCTCGATGTGATCCAATTCGACTTCCAATCATACGACCAATCGATCGAACAAATGATGTTATCTTCAATTGATTTCCCTCAATTTCTTCATTTTTCATCTCTTCTTTTTCATCTGTCAAAATTTTACTCACATCAATTTTTATATCATTCTTCTCCTCATCCCGAAAAGCATATCTCGGTTGATAATGATTTGGAAATCGAAGAGAGATTCTATCTTGCAATGTTTTCAATGTGGGCGGAATGACAAATTCTGGTGTTATCGAAGGTGTGAGAAAGAGAGGAGCCAGACTATTCCTAAATTGTTTTGTTAAACGTTCGTTCGATCCGAATGGTGGGGAATCATAGAGTCGTGTTTGAATATCTTTCAATTGTTGACTCATTTTTATCTTCAAATCTATCAACTGAGCAAATGATTCACCTGCATATGATATCGGTAGTACTCCATTATCCTGATTATTCTTCCGTTTCAAACGAAATGATTTAAACGATTCAAATTCAGCTTTCGGCACGTCACTCGAAGCATGAGTACTATGACGTTCTTCCATGATAATGTTGATGTGAATGAAAAGAGTTTAGGAAAAAATATTGTCCGAATATTTTATGAATCTGAAAAACTGTTCGAATTTTATCTCTTATCTGAACATTTTACAATGAATTCTAATAATCTAATCTAATAATAAATTTTTATTAAACAATTTCCTTATCTAAAAATCAATCAAGTCACCCAATTCTATTTCAGTTGTGTTTCCATAGTCAATTCTTAATAATATGTTCGACATTTCGAACTTTTTCTCAAAAAAATATTTTTTTAATTTTTTATCAATAATAATTCTTCAAATAGAAAGAATTTTAGATAGAAGTAATTACGATTATAAATATTTATTATAATAAAAAGAAATAATTTTTTATTTTTTTTTTGGAATATAAAAAGAATTTTCGAATAAATGAACAAAATTTAATTATAATAATCAAATATAATTTTATATAATTAATGAATGTTTGTCAATTGAGAAAGATCTTGATAGGATTCTTAAAAATTTTCTACTAATAAATTGGTAAAAAGAAGTTTGAGTTATAGGGTTATTCATTTGGTTATAGACCTTTATTCGGATTTTGAGGACTTTAAGTCCGGATGACAAGAATAATGGTGCATAAGGGATGAATAGTAGTCCGTTCACGATGAATAGTTGTCTTTATTAATACTGAATATTAGTCGTTAGAAAATGAATAGATATCCAGATTGAATGACCAGTTGTCCTTAGTTGATGAATAGAAATCTATATCCGATGAATAAAAGTCCGAATGAAATAAATTAAAGTCCTCAAAATCCGAATAAAGGTCTATAACCAAATGAATAACCCTATATTTTCATAACTTGTCATATAGGTCGTTAAATTTATTGATAACCATTTTGTTAGCACCAACCATTAGCTTACCAACATTGTTATGTTAAAGATTATAAGAGATCGTAATAAAAAGTGATTGGATTAAAAAAAAAACAATTGTCATTCTCAACACACGCAAATATGTTTCAACGAATAATTATTAGTACACCAGGAATTATTACCATATTTATTTATGCGATTAATGGTCAATGGTAACCGATTATAAAACTGATGACAAGTCAATTGGACTTCGAAGAGAATATCCAAATTCGAAACTTTACCTATCATTAACCAAATTTGTTTTTTAGGAAGGAATTTCACATGTTCGATTTGAATAGATCGATACTTCACTTTCTTACATTGACTTCCAATCAATTTTCTTCCAAAATCTAAATGAATCGTCTTTAATAATTTTGTCAATTTAATATTTTGACAATTCTGGTAATCTTCCTCCATTATGCGTTGACATGCACATTCAGATGGTTCAATAGAGAAATTGGCACATTGTCGTTGAACTGGAATGAGTTTCGATATTAATGAAGTACCAATAACGTCTCGAGTAGTTGAAGTTGTGACATTGAGTAATTCCCTCATAGTCTCGTGGACGTCAAAAAGATTAAGAAATTTTCCTAATTTTTGATTATTTTTCAAATTCTCCAATTTTTCTTGTTCAATATTTTTGGGAGGAACGATAATTAATGTGGGAAGTAAACTTTCTAGAAATCCCTTTAATTAAACATGAGATATTGTAAAAAGAGGAAAGAAAGAAAACTTGATATGTTTCTCGAAATTTTCCATATTTACTACCATGATCACTAAACAATATGAGATAAGAGTCTTGATGGAATTTATTTTCTTTAAAATCTTTAAGGAATTTCAATAAATGATCATCGACTAATTGAACAGCATATGGATATTCATGAGCTATTTCGTTGAGGAATGCGAAAAATAATCCATTTCCTAAATCTTCTTCTCGAAGACGATGTAGCGCTTCCAAAACGATATTGAAATGGATTTGGAATTTCCATCGATTTCCATAACAATGTTCACGCCAACTTGGTTGAATCATGGTGAAGCGTTGAAGTTTATCATTGAAAAAACTTTGAATTGGTCGAATGATGTTTTCGTGCCAATTATAATTTTGAGATTTTAATAAATGTTCTCGCTCAACCGCCAACCAGAAAGGACGGAAATATAATGAAAAAATAGACGAAGCATTTTCAAATCCATTTTGTAGATAGTTAAATGTATTGAATCGAGGCCAATCTTCGGTATATAAAGTGAAATGAGATGTGGTAAAAAGTTGGAAAAAAGATAATGGAAATTGATCAAATTTTAAATTTTTTGAATAATTTTTATAAGATGCACTTCGTGTAGAATAACCGGTTAATAATGGAAATATGTTCGATATCGAAGTTTTACCTATTCGATGATAATTCTTAAATTCGATTCCATTTAATTCTTTCATTAGAAAATTGAAAGATTTCTTTAAATATCTTCGAAAACTCAATCGGGAAATCGAATCGATTCCTAATAAAATAATATTTGACTTCTTTTCATCCTTCCTATGAGTTCGTCGATTGAATTTTTTATAAATATTTGGAAAGATTTTATGGAAAATTATTTGGCTTCTCTTCTTGCATTCAATTTGAATCACTTCCGATTCTACATTGATTCTACTTCCATTTTCTATTCGCTCCCAGTCATTCCAATCAATTTCCTGATAATTTTCATATTTTTTTCCATCTGACCTTTTGTACTGGAAAGTATCTTTACTATTTTGAGTTATCTAAAAATTTTGATATTTTAATATATAATTTTAAAAATAACTTCAATTAATCGACAATCAGATGGATAATTATAAATAAATTTTTCATGAATCAATTGAATTGGAGGAGGTTTTGAAGATGGACAATTGGAAGTAGATCTTAAATTGATAAGAAGATGATTGAATAATTTATCATATTCTTTCATTTGAGGCAAACAACAACTTTCTTCGTTATTGATACATGGAAATTCTAGACGATGACGGTAAATTAAACACGAGAAAGATTACGGAAATTAACCATGTTCTGATAAGTGGGAAATGTGTATATGATTGACTGATGAATAATTATAATAATTCAACAACACTACTAATATGATGATAGTTAGAAGATAATATGATATTCTCTTTGGACGTACAATTATTTTGAAAGGAAATCCAATCTTTTCTAATAGTTCCTTAAGGTAAAAGGAAATATTGGATAGTTTGAAAATACGTATCATATTGGAAGATGAATTGCATTAATGATGCATCATTGTCATAGTAATATCATATTTAGGAGCATAAGAATTCCGAATTAGAACGATAGAGGCAATTCCTCTTCAACAAATTAATGTCGTTTTTATTTGGAATAATTTCGTTAATTTCCCTAAAATTTTTCCATTAAAAATCTAATAAAAATTCGAAGGATGTTTAGATCGTTTTTGTAAGTAGGAAAAGATGAGATTGTTTGTGTTTGCGTGAAGGAAATTTATTAAAAACTTTCCCCACTTTCTAAGTATTTATCTACTCTTGATTGATTATCTACTAATAAAATTCATGTTCTCCAAATAAATTTAAAGTTATATTAGAACAGATATATACATGAACTCACAACAGAGACGACTTGTACTCTGTTTGTTGTTGTATCTACTCAACATGTAGATGTTGGACAAAGGGGAAAGGTCAAAACGAGAAATTTCCTTCCTAAACACTTATTTACATATGAGATATTTAAAGGAAATGATATTAAATAAACATGATTAGATTGTAGTGCTGAAAATGAATTAAATTATCTATCTAACTCATAAACAAGCCTTTAATAATTATCAGGAAATTGACAATTTTTATTTGACAATAATAATTTGGTGAAAGACTGTTAGATAATTTAATTCGTTTTAAGAAGCGGACAGTAATCGAGAATATAAGCAAATTTAAGGAGGACTGATATTGAAAAGAATGTCAACGAGACTCAGGAAGAAATGAGAGAAATAAAAAATTTGAAGAAAAAAATTTATTTTATCAAAATATTTTTCAATACTTCTCCAACAAAAAATTACTAAATCTTCAAAAATCAAATACATAGACGTTTGATGATACGAAA
Source organism: Seison nebaliae (assembly GCA_023231475.1). Lineage (NCBI taxonomy): Eukaryota > Metazoa > Rotifera > Pararotatoria > Seisonacea > Seisonidae > Seison > Seison nebaliae. The sequence continues at coordinate 36,938 of JALJEE010000636.1, read as the reverse complement.
TAACAAGAATTATTTTACAGATTCGTTTGTACGGCTCATTTCTGCATCTGTAAAATGCCAAATAAAATTAATTGTAAAATGTCCCAAATTAATTATTTCCCATGTACCAAATGTCCCAAATTAATATTTTCCAATTGACCAAATGTCCCAAATTAATCAATTCCCATATACCAAATGTCCCAGATGAATAAATTCCCATGTGCGAAATATCCCACATGAATAATTTTACAATTTCCCAAACATTCCAAATTATGTTAATTATTCAAATTATCAGGTGACGTGATTGTAGAGAGTGGGAAGGAATAGCCAAAAGTCATTAATAAAATATTATGAAGTAATTCCATTTTCCAATAGAGAAATTAATAAAAGAATTATTTATGTCATTCAATGAATTAATTGTAACCTCGGAATTCTTCGTTGTTCGAATCATTAGTAGTAGCATTCTGCTCATTAGTATCACCACCTCCATTTTCGTCTGTTTCAATACTTCTATGTCCTAGTCGAATTGGTTCGAAGTAAACGTGTTTCATTGCCTCACTAGCAGTGGAACGTAGTGCATGATCATATCGTAATAAAGTGTCCAAGAATTGTAAGCCATCAGCTGATACCAAATGTTGGTTATCACAATGAACGAATCGTTCCCAACGTTTTTTCGAATGTCTGAAATGATATGAAGAGAAATACTCCGAGAAAATTTAGTGAAACCTTCCAAGTAATTCGTTGAAAATGATGTCTAATTCGATTCCATATTTGCGTAAATATTCAAATAAATCTTCGGTGCCCAATACTTTCGCAATTCTCACTAACTAATAGCGATAGTAGTTTGTTGAATGATTTTATTTAGATGAAATGTGAAAACTTGGTCATTATTATCGTGTCCATGGAAGAATGGTTCTTTCTTAAACATCATACTAGCTAACATACATCCCAGACTCCACATGTCCAAGGAATAATCATAATATTGATAATCGACCAATAGTTCTGGTCCTTTAAAGTACCGACTTGCAACACGTACGTTGTATTCTTGTCCGGCATGGTAGAATTCTGCGAGACCCCAATCGATTAATCGTAACTTATTAAATTAATAATTATTAATTAAAATATTCTTATTCATTCATTTCTAATAATTTATTAAATGTAACTCTTCTCGTTTCATGATCGATCATCACATTATGTGGTTTGACATCTCGATGCATAATTCCTCGACTATGACAAAAATCCAATGCCTAAAAATCATCAATTAAAATTTTAATAATTATAAATTGAAAAAATTGAAAAAATATTATTTACAAAAACTAATTTGGAGAAGGAATTGTAAATTCAACAATTTTTCACTTAACTAATGAAAGAAAGAGAAGTGAAGAAAAAAATATAACTTTCAATAATTCATAGAGATAATATCGAATATCGTAATCCGTTAGTGATTGGTAGAGAACTTTAAAGTCAGTATTGTTCACATATTCGAATATGAGAGCAGGTGTTCGAGACTAAAAACGATAAATTAACAGAGAGAAACGATAAGGAGGAAATAATGAAGAATATGAAACCACTGGATCTTTAACGATGTCCAATAATGTGATGATATTTGGTCCACCACGTAAATTCTCCAAAATTTTTATTTCCCTTTTTATCTTCTTTTTTTTGACGGGCTATTTATTATCGGAATAGAACAATGAAAAATTGACAATTGAACATTTTTATTAAACTTTCAGAATTTTGATGACACATCGCTGTCCATTTCTGATGTTTTGACCTTCAAAAACTTCACTGTATTTGCCACGACCTAATTTACGAATAATTTGAAAATCGTCTTGCGATCTAAATTGAGAAATAATTGCGATAAATAAATTTTAAAAAACTAAAAAAAAAAAGAACCCCCAATCGACGACATGATTCTCGTAATCCCAATATTCTCGAGGAACTGTCTGATTTGCTGTTTCGTAAACACGCGGACGACTTTCGTACGGCATCGTGCCTCAAAATGAAAGACACACGCACAAAATGTCTATGAGTGAAGGAATGAAGTTTGTTGGGAGAATACAGAAATAAAATGAGAAGAATTTATAAAGACAAGTTGATGTAATTGAAGAGGAAAGTCAAAAGAAGATCTTGTCAATTTATTCCTCTAATCTAATAGACAATTTAACGTACGGTCTTTCCGACAGAATGAAATTAATTCGAATAAAAAAATTAATAAATCCTCAAATAACTCTGACATATGCGTCTATAAGTGTGCTTTTATGTGAATGGGAATTGAAGACATGTAACATTTAGTGGAGTGTAATAAATAAATTGAAAATTTGTTTGATGTCTATTCAATAAATTGGTGTTGAAAGAAGGTCTTATTCGAATTCTATCCACATAATGAGAGAATGGTTAGGGAAGAAAGACAGATACTACCCACCACATTTTCTGTAGTAATAATTGAGGAGTGGAAGATAGAAAGATAGAAATCAATCTGTTCCCGTATGCCGAAATGAGAGGGAGAATGAATATATTAATTCTTCTCTACATATATTTGCACATGAAGCATTATTATTGGGTAGGGAGAACAATATAATGTGAACAGTTAAACAGATTAATAGAAATAAAAGAAAAATAAAAGAGATTAATAAAGCTGTATTCGAAAAGTAAAAGTCGTGTATATTCCGTATGTTGGTTCAATGAAAGAAAGCTTTATATCTGTATTGATTATTTTCTTGGTGAATTACTTTCCTAATAAACAAATGGAACGATTACGAGAAAGGGGAAAGAGAGAAAAAAAAATTTTAATTCAAAATTTTAGCTTTGTCTTATTCGAATTTCACTCCATTCAACAACATCACCAACGAAGAGAACAATATCCAATAATTTCATTGTCTGACATAATTGAATTAGCATTCTAATTTACATACATACAGACTCGTACGAAGAATGGAAGTTGAAGTGCGTATGCATATTTTATCGATATTACTACTTAAACTTTGGATGAAATGACACAAACATTAGAAAATGAAGTAGTTAGCGTATGGAAATTGTAACTGACAATTTAATTGTAATTTACTATTTATTGTATGGAAATGTATTTCATCCACACATTAATCTTCACCCATGCACATTAATGATGAATTTAAACATGTTGTTATTTATCGTCTCTTCTTGATTGGAAATAGTGAAAATTTGAATTAAGCTTAACATTTGAAAATTGAAAAGTTCGTAAAAATAATTTTTGATGAGAATTTTTTCTTTTCTTTATTTCTCATTACAGATAAAGAAAGGTGTTGTATTTTAGTTGAATTACAGAGTATAATCAATCAAATGTGATTTTTATTTCGATCACATAATTTTTCATTTGACATCAATTTGTTTTTCTTTGTTCAATGGAGGAGGATTGTGGTGGGAATGATTTCTTTAAAATTAACAAAGTGCAAACAAATACAACGAAAGATATAATTCATCAAATAAAATGGTCTCCAAAGCTGAATGAGAGGAGAATATTAACAGGTAGTTGGACGGAGGCGAGTGAAGTGACATTGTGGGAGATGAGTGAAAATGAAGAATTCCTTGATAAATTATCTTCAGCTTCACACTCAGGTCGAGTCCGATGTATGAATTGGTTAGGTAATGGTGATTTTTGTATTACTGGTTCAACGAACGGTTCGGTTACTTTGTTCTCCATTGGAAAAGGTGATAACGGATCAGGAGTTATCGATACGATTTCTTATTGGTCAAAATTATTCTCATTTGAAAATGTCGATCGATCACTCACATATGATGATCAATATTATTTTAATATGATGAAAGGTTGTTGTGTTCAAGCGATTGCCACATCTCCATTGGTGGAGGATACGGCAGTTTGTTCCGGAGTGAACGGTCAAGTAAAAGTTTTAGATTTATTTCGACAAAGAAATGTTATTCACGAATGGAAAGAGAATGATGAGAATGGTGTGAAATGTACTTGTTCCATTAACGACATTCATTATTCAAATGATAATAATTTCATCATTTACGGTGTAAATAATGACGGAAATATTTTAGTTTTTGATAAACGACAAAGAACTAGTGAAAAATTCCATCGACCAAATCAATATCATCAATTGGATAGAAATATTATAAAAGATGCATTTATTAAACTCGATGTACATCCAATTAATTCGAATTTAATGGCTGTAGCAGCAATGACCGGTCCCATCCATTTATTCGACATTCGACAATTGGACTTACCTGTCACCACTCTCGGTACAAATAATTCTCATGGACATAAGGATTGTGTCTGGGATATTTGTTTCGCTAATTCCGACCATTTATATTCATGTGGAGAAGATGGTTTACTTTTCATTTGGGAAATTGGAGATGCAACTGTTACACCGTCACATCTGATTCCTCCCTTACCACTCGCTATTAATTCGATCGATGTAAAATGTTCATCATTCCTCCAACATAAACTTATCTCCGCAACTGATAACAATTGTGTACATTTCTTAAATATTTCGTGCAAACAACCAAATTCCTTCTCCACCAGCTAATTCACCTGCCATTCAATGCCTCTTGTTATTCTTTTATTTTTGAAAGAAAAGTATTGAAATCTCATAGCAATCGTTTTGCTTCAATTCAATTTCGCTTTTCTCTATCTCGGTTTTCCTTATCAGTTTACATGTGTTGTGCTTTCTCATCATTTTCCAATATTTTAATCGCCTTAAATCATTTAAACGAATCGTCAAACAAACCGCCAAAGTACAACCCCTTCCTAAAAACTTCATTTTCCCCAAAATATTTGTTGCATCAGGAAAATAAGAAAAAATTTCATTATTTCTTTCACAGTTTTTATTCAACAATAAATTCTATGCAAATAACTCGAAAAAAGTTTCTCCTAAAAAATAATTGAAAAAAAAATTTTTCGATAAAAAACTGGAAAAATTTTAACATTTAAACATTGTCATTATTTGTCATTAAATGGATGTTTGATGATTCTACATCGAAAATTTATTTCATTCGTTGAAAATGAAGTAGTTGGGATAATAAATGTTCATTAGTTGAGATTAAAGATCTGAAGCAGAATTAAATTTTCAACGTTTTTATCAATTACTAACTGATGACTCTCCTCCAACATAGTTGAAAGTTTCGAGTATTTCTTCGACTCCTCCAACTTTTTTCTTAATTCTTCAATTTCTTTTTTTAATCTCTCGTTTTCCAATGATATAACTAGAAAAATGAAGAAGAAAGCTGATAATTGAGAAGAACTATTATTATCATTCAAATGATTTCTGTGCACATCAAATGCATTGAAATTTTGATCATGCTTTTCAAACGGTCGAAGAACTTTTTCCAATTTATCTTTAAAAAAAAATTTTAAAAATATAAATTAATTTATAATATTAACTGATGAATGAAGGATTTGAATTGAGACTGTTTGTTCCTTTCCAATATCGATCGATTAAGGAAATTATTTTGATAACACTATTTTCCGTATTAAAAGAATTAAAGGAATCATGTTCAATATCATCATTCAAATGATTATTCATTGACTGGTGGTTATCTCGATCTTTTTCTAATGTATCGATATGAAGAACATTTCCATTAATATCCTTCTCATGGAATGATGGGGAATTGTCATATCTTGATGAAAAATTATTTGAATAAGAATCATCTGAAATTCCATTAGTCATTCGATATGATCTATCTATTAAATCAGTTTTCTCTAAAGTGTTTGAGGTGAATTGGTTTGATATTTCGTCATTTAACTTCTTATCTTGATTAGTGGAAACTACTTGTACATTTGACAAATGTGGTCGATAATTGATATCATATAACGATTTACATCGTTGATATTTTGACAAATTATTATTGTTCTCCAATTTTTTTCGTTCATGCTTCGATGGTTTCTCAATTGTCATGAAATTAATATTATCGTAATCAGTAATGCTATCAGTTGGATTTCTTGATGGAATTTTCGGAGCAAATTGACGTTCTGTTGGAAACGATTTGATGTCGTCCCTTCTCATCGAATTTTCTTTTTGATCATTTTTCTCCAATTCTAATACTTTCGGAGATAAATTATCATATTTTCCTAAACTACTCTCATTTGAGGTCCATTTGTTACTATTTTTTGTCAGTAATTCATCAACTTCTTCGTCAAATATTCGGTCATCTTTCGTAACTTCCCGATTGTCTAACAGTTGAAGTGAAGGAATTAAGCGAAGAATATTCTTCCGATATAAATTGTCATATGTGTTAATTGGATTTAATCGCAAATCGAGTTCTCTTAAATTTTTCAATTTATTTAATTTCTTTATTTCATTCAGATGACGGATGTTGTTATAAAATAAATTTAGTTTCTCTAAATATTCCAAACTACCAAGAGACTTTTCCCCCCAATGAATTTTCGAAATAAAATAGAAAATATTAAACTGTCAAATTTTGGATGGAGTTGTTTGAGAGGTCCAATTCTTTTATGCGAGAGAACGATTCTAGCGACTGTCCTAAATCTTCAATCTTCTCCAAATAAGAACCAGGCAACGAAAGACACTTGACATTTTCTACATTGAAAAAAGTAAAGTGAAACTCGAAGAAACTAGACCAAACCGCTATTCTCTGAGGAGAGTCCTGTTTTTTGGAAAATCCATTCTTTATCAATTTGCATGTTGTGAATATGATATGAGAATATCGGTATTGTGTTGATGTTGACTATTTTCCGTTCACCTGGTAATGAATTTCCGCATACCTTTACATGAGTAGTAACAGTTGTCATGGCAACGGAAGAAATATTGATGGAGATAAACTAAACAATCAGATTTTTTGCAGTTTTTCAAATTTAAGCTTTCCACATTTTTTGTTGTATCGCCATAAGATTATCTCAAATTGTCAAACAATTTAAAATTTCTTCTTTTTATTCTTAATCTTATTATTTCAACGTATGTTTCAATTTGAAGTATAGTAGTAAATTTGAAAAAGATTGTATTTGTGAAAGAAATAATTAATTTTTAAGGAAAAATATTCAAATATAGAACAATAGGGGAGGATGTCGAGATTGCATCGTTCACATCCGAAACCGTCATGTGTATGGGTGATAGTTTACATATCGTGTGCGTTTCTTTTCGTTTATCTTTTCGCTTTTCCCACCATTTCCTGGATATTGGATACTCCTATGGCTGATATTGGAGATGATAATCTCAAGTTGATGTTACCTTATTCTCCTTTGGAGACAGCCACATCCTTCACTTTATTCCCGTCGTCATGGCAACAACGTTTTATACCACCTTTAGCGAAAGATACGTTGATAAAGATATTGAAACGAATTCGGAAGAAGATTTCCTTCTTATTAAGTCGGTCGAAACATTCGACTAATATGACTCGAATGAATGAGAAGACATGCGAGAAGTTAATAGAGGAAGCATTTAATTCTTATGTGTCTCTAATAACGGGTAGGATTCAACAGATGAATAAACGAATCGAATATCTCCAATCTCAATTCCATCAGATGCATGAGAATCAACGGTCGATGTCGAATTTTATTCGATCACAACCTAAAGAAAATGGAAATACGAAAGAATCTAATTGTAAATGGTTGAAGATGAAAGAACGAGATCAATTAATTAACGAGAAATTGGAAGTATTAGAAAAACAAAATGAAATGTTGAATAATCGTCTCAGTGATTATATGGGTCGAATGAATGATGGAAGAGGACAAATAAATACAGCTATCATTAATGATACACCGAATCTCATTAATTATATTTCTTCAGTTTTCACTAAAACTTCTGATAATGATAACAGAAGATGGAATTTAGATAATGAAAATTCTCAGAATAAAAATGAGAAAGATAACGTCCAATTGTCGATAGAAGATCTTCGTTCGAAAATTTCACAAATGGAGAAATTAATTAAAGACAAATCACCTCAAATCTGCTCTTCATCAGATTTACCGTTTCTTTTACATTCTCAATTCGTCACGGGAAAGAAATTGTTGAAGAACTCGAAAAATAAATTGAGTAAATTCTTCAATTTATTATCATCGAATGATAATGAGAATATGAAAAATCTAATTCGATTAGCACTCTATCAATATAATGCGGATAAAACCGGTTTACCCGATTTGGCAATGAGTACATCGGGAGGACAAGTCATCCAACATTCTCAATCATATAAAGGACAAGGAGGCAAATTATTGAACTTCATCACAAATGGTCAATCAACAGAATTACGATCTGTACAGACAATTCTCCAACCGAATTCGATGCCTGGTGATTGTTGGGCAATGAATGGAGATCAAGGATTTGTCGTCATTAAATTACCATTAAAATCCATCATCAAATCCATCAGTATCGAACACATACCGATTAGTGTTGCCTTGGAAGGACAAATCATTTCTGCTTTGAGAACATTCCAAGTGTTTGCTTATGAAGAATTCTTTACAGGAACATCGTCATTACTCCATTCGCCTCAACACTCCAACGAAGAAACGAAAGAATATTTTTTAGGTGAATTCGAATATCAGATTAATACATTGGAATATATCCAATTCTTCGATATTCAACTTCCCATTGAACTTTCGAATGAGAATAAGAAAGGAATGGAATCACCACTCTTTCAATATATTAAAGTGAAAATCCTTTCCAATTATGGTAATGAACGCTTCACTTGTATTTATCGTGTTCGTGTTCATGGCAAACCGGTTTATGGATAATTGTTCAAATTTCTTTCTTTTCCTCCTTTATTATATTGTTATTCTTTTCATTATTATTATTAAGTTTAATAACAAGTTATTTTAACTATTCATTCATGTTAGTAAGTTTCATTTTGGACGTAGTTCAATACTCATATTGATATTGTATTGGTCTTTTACAGTATATAATTAAAGTGATTACTTTGAAATGATTTTATTCATTTTTTAATATTATTATTATTATGTAATAAATTGGAGACTGAATTTAGAATAAAAAAGAAAGGAAATTTTCGTCGTCCATCCATTGAAATAACCTTCCATCGGAGTTCCACTTTGAAATTGAAAAAAATGAGTCAGTTCTTCTCCCAAATGATAATACTGGGTAATTTCCTATACGAAATATTGATAGTGAGTGAGTGTCCGTCCGAATTGCAGTATTTAGCCTTTTTTTACAGAGTGAGTTTCGTTCCGAAATTAGAGTGATTTCCACTCCGGAAATTGGAAAGGTGGTGAGTTCCGCTCCTAGATTCGATGTCGAATCGTATAAGAATATGAAATTTTTGAAATCATGAAGAGAAATATGAAAGTCATCTTTAATGCAGTTTCTCAGAGACTTTTGAAAAATTTTACGTGACTCTAACTAGGACTCATGATTGAATTGGGAAAGAGTGTGTCGAATGTTTTTAAAAGAAAGCGTGGCACGACGTTTGAGATGAGAGATAAAGGAGAAATTGGAAATTGAAGAGTAGGCCGATGCAATTGCCGATGAAAAATTGTTGAGCATGAACAATTTTCCATCCGAGATAACTGTTACGTGACGGAGATAGTCATATTGATCGAAGTGATGGAGACATCGAAAAATGTAGCTTGTTGTTCAATCAGAGGAAATAATAATTGGAATATGTACGGTGTTTGCAGTACTTCTATAGACTAGGAATCCTTGAGTTGGGTCAGGATGCGCTCGAAATTACAAGAGAGATGGGAAGATGATCGAATAATAAAAATAAGAAATAATCGACAATGATCTAGTAGGTGACAGCAGAATACTGCTCGATGAAAACTAGTTTTTTTAATAGAAACTTTTTTTTCTTTTAAGTCTAGTAGTTTTTATCCATATATCAACTAATAGTTTAAACTCACAAAGTCGATTGATAAAAACTCAATAAAAACTTACACAGAAAACTTATAATAAAAACTTGGTAAAATAAAGTACCATAAAAGTCTGTTGAATAAAGTCCTTTGAAACTATTCTGAACATGATAGTGTTTTTAAAATTTCAATTTAGATTTCAAAGGCCTATACGTTTATTTTCAGACAAAAAAAATTTTTTTTTTTCTGTGGCGTTCAACAGACTTTTACCAAGTTTTTATTTTAAGTTTAAACTGAAGTTTTTATTTCGACTAAAAACTTACAAGCCAAAACAGTTTTTAAAATTTATTCCAGACGGATATAATTTTACCATTAATATAGTGAATTCTAGGTGTAATATACTATAGTATGTCACCAAGAATGTAGGTCATCAAATACTTATAATTTTTTAAATTTGTTCACGATATACTTGTTTATTTTTACAAATGATTTTTATTCAACTAATTCGTATTTATATATTGGATTTGTTAACATCGATATCATTATTTTCAAGTAGAACAGAATCAATAACTAAATTCTCCATGTAGGAGAAAACTGTTTGGATATCACCAACGACGAAGGAATATTGATCGTCCATCAAACGCCATTTTCCTAAGAGATTAGTAACAGCAAATCTATGAAACTTTTTCTCTTGATTAACATCAATATTATATTCAGCAAAAGACAAAAATATTTTAGCGCAAAGTGATTGGAAATATCCAACATATTTTCTGACATATAGATCCAGAAACTCAGATTCTGCAGGAGTTTTGAAGTACCTTTTGGTTATAATGCGGATTTTTTCAACACAGAGCAATACGTCTGATTCGACCATTAATGTGTTCGTAGCTCCCATCTGATATTCAAATTGTTCACTAATTCGAAATGTCATACCTATCATTGGATAGAATGTATCACCTTGGTCGCTAGGGAATGGGTAACCAATAATGGAATTTTCTGTCAAACTTGGCATAGTAAACCGTGGGGTTTCTAAAAATACTTTAAAATCAGGAATTGGCGATGCCTCAATTCCATCTAGAATGAACGTATTTATGAATGCAACAAAGGAGGGATAAGTTCGTTCATGAATGCGCAAAATAATTGATTCCCGGAAAGATATTTGAATCGTTTTAGGTTTAATTTTTTTATCAATTATATAATGACGCAATGGACCCATAGTGTGTTGACCGATTTGGTCATAATAATCGCGATAGAATTTTATAGTCTTAATCCCATCACTTTTCATACGGTTTAGTCCCAATTCCAAATTAAACACCCTTAGCATAGGATAATACACAGACCGGAAATTAAGTTCTGGCATTTCCATGAATTCGGCAGTGGCTGTGACAAGATCTGAAATTACTGTATTGAGGTGTACATATGGAGGAAAATATGTTGGTAAATATTTTGCTGAATAGGACGATAATTCGTTTGGCATATAACATAGTTCTTTTTTTTTTTCCGCTGTATTTTCTTTATTAACACATTCATTCTCAGCTAATTTCATGACATCTCGAGTAGTACCACTATTTGCATCAAAAAGAGCTTTAAACAATATATATGATAACTCTTCGTCCTTAATAGTTCCGGTAGTGTTACCTGTGAAACGTTTATCAGGACAAGTATTCATTCTATGATATATAAGATCTAAAAATGTCTGAGACACTATCAGCATGGAAAATATGATGTTTGTTTCACAACAACTTATCAGGTTATCGTTATCATTTCCCATGATATGCATTACCTGTCCAAATCCTTTGAGAAAGGTTCTTTGGTTTTGCATAGTTTCATGCTTAAATGTGAAGAAATCCATTAGAAAGAAAAGGAAACTCAAATTTAAAATAGAAAGAAAAGTTTTAACGAATTACACTCTTTCCTCTTTCTTATTCCACTACACTCTTTCTTATTTATAATAAACTCACAATGACCTAAATTGAATACAAAAGCAGTAGTACGCAAACTTCAAAATATCTGGATCTATAAAATTGTTAGCTTGACCGGAACGCCATTTCTAAGCATTAAGATTCAATCAGTTCATTATCGATTGCTGTGTATTTCGCTGACAAGAAAAAAAGTCTTTATATTTGATGTATATGAGATGTATATTATTATCCTTTCATGTGGTAATCAATCATTAATTTGCTAATTAGTCACCACTGGTATACGTATACATCAAATGAACGTTTAAATGATTCTTTAAAAAACACAAAATGGATTTTTTTGGAAGTTGTTTGGAAAATTGCCTACATGTATGGTATTATTCGTATCTGACCTTACAAATTTATGTTTATGATAATTTTCAATTCTAATCAAGAAAAAATTATGATACAACGCAATCGAATTCAGTAGAAGAAGTCAATAACGAACAGCTAAAATAAATGTTAAAAAAAATTCTAAAATCGTCGCGAATGTTCGCGAATATCATCTAGTGCAATAAAGAACTATTAGATACTTTAATCGGCACTGGAACATCAACCGAGAATTACCCCAGAATTACGTAAAATCCGAATACCATTATTGATGTTTACTGAATGGAATGCCTTCGATGGATCAAGTAGGCACATAATAATTTTCTCATTTGAATTACGTGCGCATGTTATGAAAAACAAAATAAGTACGAGCAAGTAGGAAGATCGATATGCGAATTGGTAGTCACTTGAATATAGTGTAGCGAAGTAAAATTACTGTTTCAATGATTTTAACAATTGAATTGGATATACATATGTATCGGACGATACGAGTTGACACATGAAGGATCTTTGAAGCACCTTTAAATACCGAAATTCTACCACCCGTCATGTGTCACTAAAAACGTCAACAATGATTTAGATACAATTCCATCAAGAATAATTCGATTTATCTCGTTCATTATTATTTGGAGATTCGTTTTACTTAAGCGTGCAATGATGCTCATACAACGATTGTCGGACCCATGTGCTTTTCGGTTGTCAATTAAAGCGATAGCAGACGTCAATTCCTAAAGTGAAATAGGAACCCAATGATTGTAATCTTTATAACACTAATAATTATTAGTGGCAAAAGCATTGCTTTCGGTGGGAATATCTGATTCATACATCATGTCATGATTAATGCCAGAAATTGTCAAAATTTCGAATCAATTCTTCAGGAATTAGAAATCAAACCATTCAATGGGGAAAAAACGATATGGACGAAGAAAACTAAATTGGAAGTTACTATCGACAGTCAATTATTCAATAACGAATTGTGTATAATGAAATGGTTTAATTTAGCAAAATGTAAGTAAACCAAGAGAACATAAAAACTTAGCAGAAATCTGTATATCAAACTTATGTTTAGACCATGTATCTCAAGTTGAGAGGAACGAAGAGAATATTGACGTCATTCTGTTTTTGTTTTCTTGCTCCGAATTTGACATCCATAATTTAGAGTTTAAAAAAGAACATTTGTTTACTGTTTTATTTTTCTGCTCTAAATTTAATATCATTAAACTGAAAAAAATGAAAACTAATTACCAATCACCTTTAAGTTGAAATTTTGTAGTCTTAATAATGGGTTTGACCCGAACTTCTGGTCGATTTATTTTACTTTCTTTTCCATGAAGTGGATTGTTCAACATATCTTTATAATCGGAAAGTATGTTTCGATGGAAGTACCACAAAGGCTCTTCCATCAAATCACAATCGCTATCACTGTAAATATCACTATCGTCCTCTTGTTTTTTTGTTTGTTGAAAAATGTTTTGTCGGTCAAGTGTTTCCGACAATGGGAAACAATTAGAACAACGAGTTGACATAAATTGTTTGGAAATTTTTGGAACCTTCTCAAGAATTGTCCCCTCAGGCCATATGGTTTCGTCGAATGCTTTATTGAAATTTATTATATTCATACGAATAATAATTTTACCTAATTTATCAGTCATTGGTGTCCCGTCCGGAAATTTATCGATTACTGAAATTTGTTTGACTTCAATTCCTTTTTCAAATGCATAGTTTCTTATATCTATCAAACGAACTTTGCGGAGAAAGCCTTGTACCGATAGAAAGCAATCATTCTCATTTAAACCAGTAGGGAGTTTAGTATTTGGTTTGGCAGCACCATATTTAACTTGACTTCCTTTTCCATTAAAATTGTTCAGTTCATTATTCAATTTTTGATACTTTTCTTTTTTTTGTTGATCTTCCATAATTCGTTCATATCGTTCGATTGTACGTTCTAACTCGTTAATTCGATTTCCTATTCCATCCAACAACTTCTTCAAGCGTTCCTCAGTATCCGGGCCATCGATGTTTACATTTGATGTATCTGCTTTTGATTTTTCTTCTTCATATGTTTCCTCCATGTTATTACTTGTGAAATAGGGTTTAATATATGCGTCAACGTAATGTAATAATCCTTCGAACGCAAACGACTTAATCACTTCCTTCAAAATAGTTTTTATGGCAGCTTTTATTGCCACTGCTGCCATCATTTTTTTGAATTAAATGTTTGAAACTTCTGATTTTCTTTTTAAATGTTTAATGAATTGTTGAAAATTTTAATCATAATAATATATTCGTTCGTATACGAACGACTGTCAATTCATAATATTCGCACATAGGTAACTTGGATAAATATACGAGCAAATACATACATTAAACGGTATACCTTCATCTTTATGTTAGATGGAGCGATCTTCACTCCATGAGTTAGGTCATAATATACATCTCTATATTAGATTTAGTTCAAAAACGATCATTTAAATATTTATGTGTTGTGTGAGAAATGAATAGATTGACGAGCATTATGTACAGCAAGAAAGTATTACTTCGACTCAACTTGTCTCAAACATCAACGATAGATTAATTAAGACAAAATTGATAACAATCTTTTTGTGATTGTGTTGGTCAACCTTATATTGAAGCCACCCTAGATCAACTTCATACATACATCCAAATAAAGTCACAACAATATAAATTTATTTGGATTAATCTTGGGATAGATTTAATTCATTATGTCAATGTCAACATATTATGTTTCGATTCAGTATCATCATTTATCGACAGGAATTCACTCTCTTTCCCATTTTCGAAGGTCAATTAACTCAAATATTGCAGCGGTCTCTCCTAAGCGTCTTGACTCGTCTTCAATTCATTTGGCTTCATGGGAAGTTAGTTGATCAGAATGTCGAAAGTAATATGGAAAAAAAATCGAAATTTTATTTCGCCGATAACTTCTCATCAAGTGAAAGCAATAATTAGTTGAGTAATAATGGTAGGAGAATTAGAGAGGAGACTTTGTCGTTCAACACCAAACTCCAAATTTTTTCAGAATCGCTTTTTTTTCTATATTAAAAAATTGAGAAAAATGAATTGGCAATGCATTAATGTGTAAGAATTCGTATTAATATGATCGGAAAATGCAGTTATGATTTGTATATAAGGGTGGCGAAAACGGCAAAAATACCTACAAATACGTATAAAAGGGTGGCGAAAACGCCGAAAATACATATAAATTTGTATAAAAGGGTGGCGAAGACGCCGAAAATATACAAGCAGGGTGGCGAACTGTCTATTTTAAGAAAATGAAGCTCAGATTTATACAAAAGGGTGGCGAAAACACCAAAAATACATAAGTAGGGTGGCGAACTGTCCATTATTAGGGTGGCGAACTGTCCGAATGAGAGTGGAAAAAAAAAGGGTGACGAAATCACCGCATACCGAAAAAACAGCCACGGTACAGAATAGCCATGGAAAAAACAGCCACGGTACAAAATAGCCACGGAAAAAACAGTCACGGTACAAAAGAGCCCCGGACAAAAGAGCCACGGAAAAGACAGCCATGGGACAAAAGAGTCACGCAGACTTTGATTTTCTTCGAACAGCAGAAACATAAAAAGTCAGTTTCATGATTTGAACCGACTCCTGTCATGAATTGGAATGATTCCTCTAAAATTGAAGTAAAATAAGTAAAACACAGTATACATAAAATAAAGAAAAATAAAAAAAAAAGAAAGAAAAATAAAAGAAAAGAAAAAAAAATTAAAAGACAATGAAAGAAAAATTTAAAGAAATGGGAATAGATGAGAAGTAAGGAAAGAATGGTGCGCACGATACGAAACAATTTCTAAAAAATATGAAACACAAATTAATTCAAAAATCTTTCGGTATTAATAAATATATTCTTTATGGTAAATTATCGATATAATTTCATATTTTTATGTATTCATAATCGCCAATCATCATCCGTTTTTCGTAACAAGTTGAAGACTCGAAAAGAATTTTTGGATCGATTGAATTCAGATTGTATAAAATATTAATGACTCTCTTACGGTTCAACTCATTATACTCTTCATTTCGAGTGTTTAATTTGAATGATAATTTTTTCATTTGGAACTTCATACAAAAAAAACCTGGTACATTATCATTGTCTGCAAATTTCCCATTTTTACTGCGGATAATAATAAATTTTTCATCAAGATTTGGCTTATGTTGAGCCCACAGGTTACAAGATTCATTGTTATTAATTTTAGTTTGAAATCTATCTGCCCAATAGAAGCTATCATTGCGTCGTTCAATTCCAAAAGCCCCACTATTACTGAATTCTCTGAAATGCTGAATAAGAGTTGTGCTATAGAATGTCAAAGGTTTATTTATTCCATTCGTATTTTCTGAACATCGTTCCGGCAAATTTCTTGGAGTCGTCAAATCGTTAACGTTTTTCAGTTGTACAGTTAGAGAGTAATGTTCATTCTCGAATTCGCGAATTTCGACCATAGACAAAGAAAGAAACATGAAACAAGCCATCAGATACATAAAAATTATCATGTTCATTTGAGGAAGATTTCTATGAAAGAATAAATGGAGCGTTAGAACAAGATTATAGAGAGAACGGGAAAGTTTTAATACTATTTAGAATATGTTAGAAACTACTCATTTTCCTCTTCCAAATGATATCTAGCAATTACCTCTGTCAGTTGATGTAATAAAACTACTAGGAATCTCTCCACTGTTCTTATAATGTTTTTGTGATAACATTCGTAGACTTTATTGTATAATTCTATGTATATATATATATTATATAATCAAAAAAATTTCAATTTATCCAGACGAAAATTTCAATAAAAAAAAATTAATTTTGGCTAATAAATCTCTCCTTTAGAAAAGATGCGACGAAATACATAATAATGACCAAATATACATTAACATCAATAATACTGCAGATACTTATAACACGATGGATTTATTCGACAAAATGTCTAATTTTGAATTGGATGAAATAAAGATTAATCCTTTACTAAAAAAATAAATATACTATATTCTTAATGGAATAAAACTATATGCTTATAAACTATATACTATATAGTGAGAACCTTGTGAGAATATTTCGATGGCAAACAATTTCGGTAGAAGATATCCGGCTAACAGTTAATTTGGTTTGAAGGATAATTTGGTTCGATTTTGAGAATGGAAAGTATACTTTATCTATACTTATATGTATATTCCTCTATATATAAACTCCCTTATCGATTTTTCCCTCAAACTTTTCGGTAAGAGGAATTGAAATTGTCTCGTTACAGAAAAAATTGTTTTTTTCTTAGAATCATCGATTTTTTCTAATAACAACATGAGATTTTCGCACATTCAATTTAGTATTTCCGGCAATCTAATTCAACTTTGAAGTTTGATCATCAGTGATCATTGAACCAATGGCAGTTATGACGGGAAATAAAACTTATTTTAATTATATTTTATTCAAGAAAGAATTTCATTGAAGTTATTAATTTATTATCCTCGTACATCTCACCAAATAATTCGTCTCCACTTTTTACTGCAGATACTCCTTCGGGTGTTCCCATGAGAATGAGATCATTCGCTTCCAAAGTAAAGAATTGATTAAGATATTTCATTAATTCCTTCACTTTCCAGATCATACATTCTGTATTTCCATCCTGTTGTGATTTCCCATTGATCTTTAACTTTAATTGAACGTTGTTCGTATTCTTAATCTTTTTAATGATTATATCATAAACATATTGTATGGTATCTAACTTTGTTATAATCGATAAATTTGGAGACGGGACATCCATTATCGAAACCTTTAGCTAATAGCCAAGGATGGGAATTGTCTAATAATCTCTTCAAAACATTCCTATCCGTCATATCTAAAGCAAGTACATATCCTTTAACGTATTTGTTCATTGATCTGTCATCAAATGTTTTGAATGGAATCTTCTCCTTAATAATAACACCCAGTTCGATTTCATGATGTAATTCAATCGAATCATTCGGCAACTAATCAAATTCGCACTAAACAATTATTAAATTATAAATTAACTTTTATCTTTTCATTTTCCTCAATCAATGCTGTATTTGGTTTCATAAATATAATGGGAGGTGGAGGTGTTTCTTTACTCAGTTCCTTCGGACTTCCTCTGTAAATTTCGTTCAAATTAACTTCAATAACTTAAATAATATATTAACACGAAATTTTTACCAATTCCATAAATCTTACGACAATCACTAATTTTCCAAGTCATTTCCACTTAAAAGAAAATTGAAATTAAATTGCGATTCGCTTTTAAGGAAACTTCTTTTATCCGATTCCTTTTTATGACGCGTTCATTCGAAATCAATTACGTACAACGTGTTTTCCATTAAATGCTATTCTCTAATTCTATCTGGTGTAACGATTTCAATCATTTTAAATATTTATCATATTTTAAATTGACTTACATAATTTTAATTCTTTAAACTTTTTCCAGGAATACTCTGAAAAATTTTATTTTGAAATTACGAAAACTTTCTTACAAAATTGTTAGAATTAAATACAAAATACTTTTATAAGTTAATACTATAAAAAGAAAGTTTTAAGAGTAGAACAAGCAATTTTTCTAATTTGATACACGGTGAAAAGGAAATTCGGAAGTATAAGCCTAACTTTTGAAAAGATACTATTTGAAAAAATTACAATTAAATTTTTCATTTAGTGCTTCTGGTTTGAGAACGTTTGATCTTTCCAAAATTATATGCAGAATTTTGGCACTCATTCAAAAACTGGTGTTTATTTAAAAGTTATTTTCAAAAGATGAAATCGTTATGAGTTCCAGAAGAACGACCGAAGGGAAACATCGTCGATTATATGATGGTTCGTCGAATGAGTCGTGTGAGAAACGTCGTAGAATAATTGATATTGAGTTGAGTGATGATAATATTTTGGAGGAATTAAAGAATTCATTAGGGAGAAATAATGAGAAGAGATTTGAGAGAATTATAAATTATTTGCATGAGCTTTTCCTTTCGGAAAGAACAGAGAAAAGTGAAGAAATTGCTAATATGATTATTCATTTTGGAATACAACGAATTTATCATCAATTAGTCACGAATGAAAATGAATGGATAAAACGGTTATTGAACTCCCAAAATTCTCAATTGGACAATGATTTTGAGAATTTGGAGAATGAATGGTCCACACTTCCTAATCGATTTGCATTCGATTATTTACTATTGAAATGTCTTCATCGATTAGAAATAGATTCAATTCTTTATTTCCGTTTACTCACAATCTATTCATTAGATCAATGGATGATGGTTGGGGAGGAGAGATATGGAATTCTTCTTCATTTCATTATGCGATTGACGAATATCGTTCACTTTTACCGAGATGATTTAATCCATTTTTTAATGAACAATTTACTGGAAATGTTACAAGAGAAATATTCACTTTCAATAATTCATCTCATTCTACTAATAAGAAATCGGACAGTTATCCAAAAAGAATTGAGATATGTCTCAAAATTTCAGAAGAATAAATTCGATAATTCTTCCAATATTCTCATTGATTTCGTTTTATTGGAAGATGAAAATATGTGTGTTAATGTGGAAATGGAAAAGAAGAAATATTTCCAAATTCATCTTTCAACATCTTCATCTGAATCAGAAACGGTTGAAATGGAATGTAAATTAGAGAAAGATGAAACGATCGAGAGAATTGTTCAAATTCTTTTAACTTCAAATTTCGATCGTTTTTCAACTAATCAAAAATTTTATTCAATTGATTGTTTCCTGGAATTGTTTTCAAAAAATTTGAATTTTATCGATTTCTCTAATCAATTATCGATTCTTCAATTATTTCAATCAATAATTCTCGATATTCTATTTGAAAAAGAAAAGAATGAAAATCTCATCAGGAAATTAATTGGAAAATTGAATGAATTTTCGGTGAATTTGGAGAATCGAATAAATTTGAAATTAATAAAAATGTTGTTACTAATCAAGAAGAAGGATAATAATATGGAGAATGAAATGATTGTGAAAGAGAAGAAATTTAATGAAATTCTCATTTTCCTACCGATATTATTTGGAATAATTTCCAGAATCGATGAATTAAATCGAGATCGAAATTCCACAAATTCTTTATGTTCCATTAAATTTATTTGGATAATATCAAAACGAAAATTTCAGGAAACGTTGAAAGATATGGCGAAATCATCTGATGATAATTTGGATAATATAAAATTGCGTCAAATGAAAATTTTCGCAAATTTTCATCGAGAACTCAAAAAATATGGTGATCAAATCGAATTAGAGAAATTGGAGAGAGAATTGAGAATGATTCGATTAATTTTATTATCATTCTCCAATTTCTTTGTAGTTCAAATATTTCTTCATTATATTCTCCATTATTATTTGACAACTTATCAACTTCATGTGACGAATGAACGTTTCGAGAGATTAGAATGTCAATTCATTTCATTCTATCTAATGAGTCTAATCGATGAATTAAAAGATCGATGGCAATTCAAATCAACTGAAGAATTATTTAAAAACATTTCTCCATTTCTTGCACAATTGATAATTTCCGATATGAAATTTTCATTCCATCAAATCCGTCAAAACGAGAAGAAATCGATTGAGGAAATATCGAAGGAACAATTGAAGAGATTCCAATGGAATATTCCGATGGAACGTCAATTATTAATTTGTCATGAATATGAATTCGAAAATGATTTCAAAAAATTACCTTATCATCAAACGGAAAATTTAACGGATTTATTAATCGTCTTAAATTTCAATAAACATTTCGTGACGGTGGAAGAGTATTGGAGAAATTTGAAAATTTATTTAACTCTCTACTCAATGGAACGTCAATCGATTTATCTGTTAAATGAATTGTCGATGTTTCTGTTGAGTGAGACAGATGGAAATCAGAGTCTAATTCGATATATTTTATGCATTTTTATGTTGAAGACATCGATTTCAAATTTATCATTTTGGTTCATGAGATCATTAATTCATTTGATTATTTCAAATAAATCGAAATTCGATCGAATTCCATTAATCATCAAACGGTTATTGATGATTTCTTTCGTGCAAATCATTCAAAAATATTTCATTCCAATTCTCCAAGAATTAATTCTTCACATTAAATTTAATGAAAAGATCATTTATATTTTCTTCCAATTACTCTCATCAAATACAATCGAAGAGAATCGAGATAATATCGTCAAATTCCTTCAATATAATTTCTCAGCAATTCTCATTCATTTAGTGTCGGTGGTCGTTGGTGATTGTGAATATGGGAAAGATTATGTGATTTTTTCACTTTCATCTCTCATTCGTTTAGATGAGAAGAATGAATTTAATTTAATTTCAAAAGGTAAATTATTTTCATGTTTACAATTATTGACATCTCAAAAAAAGACGGAAGAGATTTTGGAATTGTGGGAATTATTTGGAAAATATCTCGTTAGATTTGAAGAGAATTCGGAAAATTTCATTTTTGAATATTTTTATTCAGCCAATTTCTATTTTACTCAACCCAATCTTGGAATTGTCTATGAATTATTGTTGGATTATTTGAAAAATAATTGGAAGAAATTGGAGAGGAATTGTCTAATTCAATTTCATTTGATCAAATGGACGAAAGAAATCGATTGTTATTTAGAGAAGTTGATGAAACATTTGGAAATTCCACAATCAATTCTTGAACGTACAATTCTCTCCATTCTCACCGATCGGAAATATGAAAAGATTTATAAACATATCATGACATATCTGATGGAATCACTACATCAATTTCAATTAGACAAAGATAATTTATATTCGATGGAATTCCATCAAATTCATGAACGTCTCGTCGAATTATGTTCGGAGAGAATGGACGAATCGACCAAATTTCATGCAATTGAAACGATCGGACATATCGGATATATGGAAATGAGTGTGAGAGAAAATGTAAAAGAGTTGACGGAAGAAGTGGAAATGGAAATGGAAAAATTTCCATATTTACATTCATATGAAAATTTGAATGAATCACCTGAAATTTTGGGAGAAATTCTCAATTTTCTTATTGAAGAATCTTATCAGAATAATTCAATTAATGTTCGATATTTAGCACGTTATTCGATTCAAGAGATTTTGAAAGATTTCGGATATCATGACGCTCTTATGAATGATGATAAGTTGAAATTGAATGAATTAAAAAGAAATGTACATGATTGGGATGAATTATTTCCGTTATTAACATCCCAATTCGAAGTAGATGATTCGCAGAAAGTGGAAGATTATGTATTGGAATACATCGATTTATTTGATAGTAGTGATTCGTTTAAACTCATCTTGAATGATACAGTAGTATTGATGTCAGAAGAATTGAAATTTTTCCATTTTATATTTCCATATTCTTTTTTTCATCTTCTTTCATCGTCATATGTATCGGATGAAAATATCGATTCAATTCGAGAGAAATTAAGTTCAATTTTAGAGTGGGATCATATGAAGAAAATTGATGAAATTCGAATGGTCCAAAATACTTTTCTTTTCCATTTGAAATGGATAAGAAGAGAAAGTAAAGCAAAAGATGATACTCGTAAATTACAAACGATTTGGAATGAAGATGATAAAGTATTACCATATTCTCGTATTTTTCAACGACAATTTCAATCGAAAATTTTCATCCGAATCGCCAAATTTGTGAGTGGAATTCCATTGGATTTGTTAATGAAATCCGCTTTCCACATCCACAATTATGAATTAGCATTATATTTCAATGAATTGGGTTGTCGTCAACGTGTTCTGGAGACATATCATAAAATGATTTTTGAAAAATTACGAAGTCGAATGAATTGGTCTCATTTCCATTTCACTCATCTATTGGGCACACATTATTTTAGTGGATGGATTCAATCTAAAATTCTTCGTCTCAAATTCACCACTTTCCAATTCAAATGTTGGGATGGAATAGTAATGGAGGAGGATGGAATGAATGAAGTGAATTTATATAAAATTTATTCGTCACTTAATCAATATGACGCAATTCATCAGACATCCATTGATGATGATCATTTGGAAACTGAAGAAATTTTTCCTTCTTTCCTCGTTCTCAAAGTGAAAAATTTTAATGACTTAACTGATTGGTTCGATAATCGATTACAAAATGAAAGAAATTATAAAACTATCGATACAATTCAATCATTATTAGCTGATTGTCTCATCAGATCCGAACGTTCAGCGATCGCCGTCTCCTTCACCAGAAATTCCACTAATCTCTATTCACAATTCATTCGATCAACATGGCAATCAAATAATATTCCTTATCTACTCAAAGAGAATTTCCAATGTATAACCAATCCCTCCATTGATATAATAATCGGAAAATTAATTCAAATTTATTATAAGAAAGAAAATGTGAAGAAAAAAGAAGATATTTTCCAAGAATGGAAAACGAGAATTTTATTCGATTTTCAAAATTCTCAATTAGAAAATTTCGATCAAAAATATATTACTATTCATCAACAATTACTCATTAATTCTCATTTGATTTATGATATGAAATTATTTGATACAATATCAACAATTGAAGAGAAGAAGGAAGAGAATTTGAAGGAATTATTTTCCACTTGGAATTATCGATCTTCTCATCTCCCACTTTCTATGTATAGTCGACAATTGATATTAAATGTTCATGAATGTCTTCTCATTTGTTTGAGAGAATCGAACGAGACTAGTCAACTCATTCAATTTCAGTTAGGTGAAACACAATTGAGATTAAGTGAAAGTTATCGATTGTCAAATCATCAGGAATTATGTTTAAAAAAATTGAGAAATATCAGATCGGATTCGAAAATTATTCTCTTGAAAAAATCAATTCTAATCGCCAAATGTTATTTCAGTCAAGTTCCATTTTATTTTGAAAAATTTCTTTAAAATTAGAAATTATTCAATTTTTTCAGAATAAAAAAAATGAAGCAATAAGTTTATTGAAAAATGAATTGGGACGTATCGAGAAGGAGATAACAGAAGAAATGTTAAAAGATGAAGAATATTCCAAACAAATTTCTCAAGTTTACAAATAATCTCAAATAAAATTGTATTTTTAAATAATATTTAAAATAGATTCACATTCTCCTTGGTGATTATATGAGTAATTTGTCCAATTGTCATTTCGATGAAGTATTCCATCGATATGAATCGGCAGTGAATATGGATCGGAAGAATGTTGAGACGAAATATATTTTTGCTAAATATCACGAGAAGATCGCACGAATTTATGAAGAATCAGATTGTAAAGATGAGAAATAGTTTCATTTTTTTTTCCTTTTGTTCACAATTTCTATTTTAATTCCAAGTACATATTATTTGAATGGAATAAAAAATTATTGTGAAGCATTATCCATCACATCAGATACGTTCGCTAAAGATTGTATTATGAAAGCATTCAACATCTTCTTCCAAATCGCCGAAGAATTCATTCAGGAGAAATTAGAAACGGATGTATTATTGAAAGAAACGCTCGTTATGGATTTGAAAGGACAAGAACAACGATTAATAAATTTCCCTCAATACAAATTTCTCGTTGATTGTCGTGATATCTTCTTGAAACAAATCGACTCAATACCATCAACTACAATTATCCATTCAGTTTCCATTCTCAATTCTCGCTTCAAATTCCCCTTACATCGAGTTTTTGAAGTGATTGCAATTTATATGTCGAAAGTTTCATAAATGTTCAAACCTCTCAAAATTCTTCTCTATCATTTCATTTTAAAGTTATACAAAGAAATGACACAACAAACTCTTTGGCTTTGTGTCAGTTTGAATTATTCGAAGATCACCCTCATCAAAACTCGACAACAATCAATTCTCACCAAATTAATGTTAGTTTCTTCAATACTTTCTTTTATTTTCCTAATTTATCTAAAGACAAAAACATCCACAAATCAAACAAGAACATTTAAATATTTATGAGATTAGTAAACATCTGAAACAACTAGCAATATCTGATATTGCTGCGCGACAATTCTCGATGGAAGTCAAATTCGGAAAAATTTACAAATCATTAAACCGAAGGTTTTATTCCACACTATACTAAATATTCTATTTTTTATTTTATTTATTATAAAATTTTTTCTAAAATTTTCGTTGGAAATTTTTTCTAAAATTTTTCTTTCAAATTTTTGTTTCAAATTTTTCCATCTTTTTAGTTGGCTACCGGAAATAATAATTCCTAATTTCCATCAATTGACACATCCATTAAGTAATCCCATTTATATAAATGGAGTCGAAGAGAAAGTTTTACAATTTTATTATTCAAATTTTTAATTCTCGATTTTTTCATCAAAAGTTTAGTGTCCTTTCGTCTTTAGCTCGACCGAAACGTATCAAATTTATTGGGAGTGACGGAAACAAGTACGCTTATTTATGTAAGAAAGATGAAGGTATTCGAACGGATCATCGTCAAATCGAAGTGAATTATATGATGAATGAAATCTTCCAACGAGACGATGAATGTCGAAAACGAGCACTCTCACTCCGTGTCTATGTTAAATGAAATTAAATTAAAAAATTTTTATAAATTTAATTATATTCGAAAGGCTGTGATATTTATAGATCATAATTCGGGATTAATTGAATGGATCTATAATTTGAAAACGTTAAAAACGATTTTGGACGCAAAATATTTGGATGTAGGAATACCAAATGCGACAAGTTTCGGAGCTATGCGAATGACGGATTTGGAACGAAAACCTGAAAAGTTCATTTTATTTTTCTAATAAAATTTCTCATTTGAAAAATTTAACTAAAAAAAAGACAAAGAAAAATAGAATTTTTGACGAAAGTTCTCCCACATTTCCTCCCCTCACAATTACCGATTTGGTTTTTCGAATTATTTGACGATCCGAAAAAATGGTATTCATTCCGTTGTCGATTCACTTATACATGTGCGGTTACTTCGATTATGGGATATATCGGTGGTTTGGGCGATCGTCATTTAGCCAACATTCTCTTAGATACAGTGACAGGTCAAGTGATTCATGTGGATTTTAGTTGTATGTTTAATGCCGTTTAAATTTCTCATTTTTTTATTTTTCAAATTTCTCATTTTTTTATTTTTCATTTTTAAAGGCAAATGATTTACCCGTACCGGAATGTGTTCCATTTCGTTTGACACATAATTTAGTGGACGCTTTTGGATGTACGGGTTATAACGGAATATTTCGATCGACAGCTGAACGAACATTTGAATTGATGGAAAAGAATGACGACGCAATTCTAACGATTCTTCGATCGTTTATTTATGATCCTTGTATCGGTTGGAAGAGTAAAAAAGGAAGGAATCAAACGAATAATGTCGCAACGATTGGCAATGAATTAGCGAAAGAATTTGTGACGAATGTAGAGAATCGATTAAATGGAAAAATAGATAAACAATTATCATCAATCGAATTTCCATCAGAAAAGTTAATTCAACATCTCATCGACGAAGCGACGAGTTATGACAATTTAAGTAAAATGTTCCATGGATGGGCACCATTCATATGATGGATTACAAAAAAAATTTTATATTTATTCTAATCAACAATTCAATTGTGATGATGAGAAAAATATTAAAAAAAATTATGTTAAATTTCTGTTAAAAATTCATCTTTTTTTTTTCATCGATATTTTTTCAATATTTTCTTATACAGTTAATAATTATTCTTTAAAATTTTTTATGAATACAAATTTCATTATTTGATTTCATTTGATAATTTCTCTTTTGCTTTCCTTTCCAATTCTCTCTGTTTCCAAATTGATAAATTATTGTTAGTAACTAACATCGTCTCAATATCAGAAATTCGGATTAATTTCTTCGGACATTTACTTTTCTCTAAATTTTTCGTCAATTGACAATTCTTCATGAAATCTTCTTTGTAAACTTTCCAGTCAACAATTTCTCGTAATGAAGTGTTGAATTCGTAGAGGAATGGAAGAGGTGTACAATCAGCCCTTAATAATTCTCTCATATTTGTGTCGAAATGTTGAGCTAGGAACGACTTCTCCACTAGAATGCACAAACATCCTTCACTCACGAAAATGCATTTCTCATATTTTGGACTATCAGTTTCCTCGTAACAAATATCATGAATATTCTGAAAGAAATTATTATGAAGATGAAAATTAAATTTTAAAAAATTTTAACTATTAATTGATGAGATGAAACATTTGCTAATTTAACGAAAAAAGGAAATCGTTCTAATCTTGACGGATCTTCAATTGTTGTAGTTGACGCCGATTTCCACGCTGATGTTTCTTCACTGAAATTATCACATTTTTTTATAATTCGACCATTTCCATTTCTCAAAAGATAAATGAATTTCGATGAGAAAACATCATAATTGATGATACAATCATTTCTAGAAAGAAAACGATCAAACGGAAAATTTTCATTGAAATTTTCTTAACTTGTAATAATTAACATAGAATTTCTCGCGATTTTCAATGAATAATTCTAATGGAAGTTTCTTGAAATATTTCAAATTTCTAATTTTATATCGATTATATTTAAATATTTATTTATCAATAAAAATAATTGGAAGATAAATCAACTTGACATATTTCAAATAATCAGGAACTTCTTGATAATCAGTGAGAGAATTGACTGAAAATCCTGATGAATTTGACGAATAACTATAAAAAGATTTCTTCCTTTCATTCACTCTTCGTCCAAAACCATCAATTCTTTTCGATTTACTCCTTTCTCTTTCTTCCAATAAATAAATTGTGTGTAACGAACACAAATCCGTTCGAACGACTGGTGATGGAATGATGAATAATTTCTCATACTCTTCTCCTTTCACCACAATCAACTCGACATTATTCAACGTCGTATGAGTATATTGACGTCGACGTTTCATCAGAACATCTTCTTCCTGAAAGAAATGTTAATTTGAAATTTTTAGAGAAATTCAAACACCAAAATAATCTCCTGATTTCAAAATTCTGGTAACTATCAATTCTCCATTTTCATTACTAATACTCTCTTCTACTTTACCACAACTAATGAAATAAAATGAATCAGCTTCATGACCCTCTCTCAGAACGATTCGTCCACGATTTAATCTGAATGAGAATTTGAAAATTTTGAATTTGAAAATGAGAAGAAAAAATGAACTTTTGAAGTGAAACAATTTTGGAGAGTCGACGTTGTATGAATTCGGGATAATGATTGAAAGATGAAATTTTTTTAAGATTTTCATATGACAAATGATTGTCAATCTCATTCCTGAGACATGGAGCGATTGATAAGACGTGGGAAATATGGTCATCGAAAACGGACTTCACAATCGGAAAACGGTTAAAAGAGAAAATGAAAAACTCGAACTTGAGGATCGGTTCGATAAAATTTCGCGTTAAATGTCAAATTATTGCCTAAGATTAATACATTATCCACTTCCGTCATCATTACATCCTGACCGACGATAGAGAAAGTTTTACTATCGAAATCTGGTGAATATCGTCTAAGAAATGGAATGAAACTAATGAAGAAGATGAAAAGGAGAATCAACTTCGCGTATGCTAAAATTGTTTGGACGAATCTCAATAACATGACAATCAAATTTGCTACTGTTCTAAATCTCAGCAACAATGATATTTCTTCAAATGGTTTCTTTCAAAATTTAATTTATTTCTTAACAAATTACAAATTGGAAAAAACGTTTAATGAATTTGAAATGTATTTGCTGATGGGATATGCCAAATGACTTTCTATCATCAGATTGTCTATCAAATGATTTCTCCTCTTCACTTCATCATCCACGGCACTCATCGATTCATAATGGAGTGGATAACCATCAAAATTCATCGATGACGATTCCATTTCTTTCCGATTGAAATATTTTTTTATTTTTGAACTAACAAATTTTAAGAATTTCTTCCACAACATTAATAGTAATCTCCTTTCATCTTTCTCTCGACATGGACAACTAATAGCTTAAAGTTATTCTCTTCCTAAATAGACGATGATGTGAACATATCAGATTGCATGAATGCATAATGAAGGATATCACGCACACTATCAATAAAGAATCATAATTTTTATTCTGTTAAAAGTTGTTGAAAATATAAAAGATTAATTTCATATATCGTATACCGGACCAAGTGGAAGTTGTTTCACGTTATTCCATATATATATATATTCCTTTCCAAGACATTTTCCTTCACAAAATCTGAAAAATGGAAAAGGAAGAAAATTGTATAAAAATCGATCAATATTTATTGATTATTTCTCCGTAATAAATAAGAATAAGGTTTAAGAATATACTCGATAATAGGATAGTATCACTAATTCATGAAATAAATTTCCACTAACAGTCACTTATTTTCCATTAATACCACTACCATCGATTTCATCGATAAAAATCTAGAAAAAAAGGAAAAATCAATTAACCATCAAACAGGAAATGAAAGAGATTTATAAATAAAATTTTTCTTAATTTAAATCAGTTTTTTCTGCCGAACTGTATAATCATCAACATATTCATACGGTAACTCCAGTCATTGTTTTTCATCACACAAATTCCAATAATATTAATAAGAAAGTAAACTAACATAGAAGTAAACAATTTGGCATTTAATCAGAATAAACATCCAAAGTCGAGAATTCTTATTCAATCTATAAAAATAAAATAAAATTATGAATAAAAGTTGTTTGAAGAATAATTTCGTAAAATTTTTAAAAATTTCAATTCAGTAAATTTAGCCATATTTCGAATCATTAACATATTCATACGGTAACTCCAGTATTTATTTTCATCACAACATATTACAAGTATAAATGAGATAAAAAAAACTAACAACGTTCCTTCATGCGATCGAAAACAATATCTTAAATTAAATGGCCGAAATATATCTGAAAAGAATTGAAGAGGGAATTGATGAAATTGTATAAGAATAATATGTATCATTAATCAATAATTATAATTTCAGACATATAGCCGCAGTTGGAATCATATGAGATCATACGGTAACTCCAGAACTTTTTCATCATAAAACTAATCTAAATATTCGTAATTGAAAAACACTAACGACATAAATCACCACGATAATTCTTTCATCTCAATAATCTCCCATATTTGGAATGAATTAAAGATACAAATCTTTAAATATCTTTTTTTACAAGATACGAAACAATCATTGTTAAATCTTACAAAGTAACTATTTGATAAGAAATGAAATGAACTAACTAATGTTTACTAGGAACTTGAGAATAGACATGTGCTACAATAATACACATGTTATAAGTAACATGGATGTAACCTATTTTTTATAGTTGTTAAATGAATTGTCTTCTCACTTGAACAAGATTCAAATTCAAATTTAACGCCCGAACTATGAGTTTTTTAAAAATTAAATGATTAAATATTTTGATTAAATATTACAATTTTTGAAATTTAAAAGAAGCGATTAAATTTGAAATTCACTACAATCTCGATAATATTAAATATATTTCTGTCTTCAAAATTCATTCAAAATTGTTTCAAATATATTCAATATTGAATAACTAAATTTATGAAATTTTAATTTGTTATTACATCTAATAAGTATATTCTAATACGAAAAAATAAGTATAATGGATCCCAAATCATTTTTTTTAACAATTTAAATTTTGTGTATATGTAGTAGCAGGAAATTACAATTATTTTTGGAGAATTTCGAGAAATGATATTAAACTTACATTGTAATCAGAATATTTTCAACTCTTATAAATTTGTAATACAAAATTTTTTATTTAAAATTTAAACGACATAATGTAATAATTTATAATAATATGTATTAGAAAATATATTTCTTTATAGTTTTTTGAAATTGTTTATATTTAATGATAACTTTGGTAAATGGAGTTTGTTAAAGAAATTCTTAAAGAATGATAATTTAGGTAATATTAAATTTAAGCTCTGTAAACGAGTGAAGGGAATTGCGTAAAAATAAAAGAAATTATGAAACTTTCCCAATTTTACAAAGCCAAAATAAAAATGTCTTTTCATATTTCTTTTGTAATTTAGATAGACATATTGGTTATTTGTGAAGATACTAATCGACTATTTTTTATTCTATTAGAAATGTTTAATAATACAGTCGCTCAAACGAAAAATCCGAATGAAGGAGATATAGAAGTGGCTAATGCTCCAGAAGACACAGTCTCTTCACTCTCCTTTTCTCCTTATAATGAGAATCAATTATTTATGGCGGCCACGTCATGGGCGGGAGATGTTCGTGTATGGGAATTGAATTTAAATGGACAAGTCATCCCCAAATCATCGATCTCAAATCCCTCCAATATTCCGATGCTCCATTGTAATTGGCATAATGATGGCACGAAAATCTTCATCGCTGGAAGCGACGTTAGTGGCCGAGTTTGGGACTTACAATCCAATCAGTTAGTAGAAGTGGCGAAACATGAAGCTCCTGTCCGTACAGTTCATTGGATAGAACGACCGACATTCAATTGTCTAATGACAACATCATGGGATCAAACTGTCAAATTTTGGGATTTAAGATCTCCCCAACCCTTAGAAACGTTGAATTTGTCAGGTAAATCATATTGTGCCGATGCCATCAATAATATGGGAGTAGTAGCGACAAGTGATAAGAAGATTCACGTCATTAATATGGATCCCAGACCCACATTACATTCATCAATTCAAACACCGTTGAGAATGCAAAGTCGATGTATTTCCATATTTTGTGATCCACGTGAATCTCCACAAACTCGAATGAATCCCATCGGTTATGCTTTGGGAAGTATCGAAGCGAGAATGGCTATTCAATTAGTTGATCCTTCAAATCAGAAAGGATGTTTTACTTTCAAATGTCATCGAAATACTATCGACGATCGGAACATTCATTTATATGCGGTCAATGGTGTCGCTTTCCATCCATTGACATCCACTTTCTGTACTATTGGTTCAGATGGACGATACAATTTATGGGATAAAGATGCACGTGCAAAATTGAAGGGATCGGATCCAGTACATGATCAACCATTAACGGCATGTGGAATCGATCCTTCTGGTCGAGTTTTAGCTTTCGCTTCTGGTTACGATTGGTCAAAAGTTATCTCCTATCTTTTCCTTCTATTTCACATCAACTTATTATTTTAGGGCTACGAACATTTCAATCCGAATAAAAACAAGACAAGAATTTACATTCGACCATGTATGAATGAAATGAAACCGAAACGGACTTGAATTTTAATTGTATAAAAATTATTTCCAAATATATATTTCATTGTTCTAATTTAATATTTTCAAAAAAAAAATTGGAATTTCCTCCGATTATCACATTATAATGGAATGATTTTTTTTCGTATTTTTACTCTTTTATTTAACATTACATAAAATTCGTTTTATCAATAATTTTTTTTCGATTCTCCAATGTGAAGGAAATTAATTTTCTCGTCAATGTCTCTCGAAATCCGATTTCTCAACCGTTGTAAAATTTGAGGTATCTAAAAAAGAAATTGAAAAAATTAATATTGAAATGTGAATTATTCATGAAAATTTACAGGAATTAGATATTATTATCAGATTCGAAATTTTCTAGTCATTCGAGATATTTGTTGAGTATTTCCGGAAAATTCATTAAAATTCCATTTCATTATAAAATCAAATGAAATTACCTGAATATACTTCAGTGGAATTTCCCTTCCAATCTATCCATTTCCTTCTTATTCACTTCAAGTTATTCATCTACTCTACTTAAAGTTTCTTTAGTTAAATAGGAAAATGGAATTTAACAACTCAGATATATATCATCTCAGACCTTTTACTTATTCATCATGAAATATTTTAGGAATTCATAAATATTAAAAATAACTAAACTTCGAAAAAATTACGATTGTATCTTTATTTGAAGTTCTAAATCTTCTGATTAGAATCCTCTTGTTTAAGAATCGGGGTCTAATCATTTAACATTCAATTGAAGCCACGAGATTAAACTAAACAGAAATTAATTTTGAAATTCCAAGTGATTTTCAGAAAGTGATAATCAGAAACAGAATAATTCCGTTTCCAATGGAATTGTTTTAGCGCACAATTAGGACATTTAAATTTTAATTTTTTTAAATTGAATTATCAAAATTCCATCTGTTTATGCACCAATTATGAGTGGAATTTTTTAAAAAAATTTATTAGAATTAAATTTTTGATTAGTGAGAATATTTGAAGTATTTTTTTGAAAAAATGGAGTTCGATGATCTAAATGGAGTTTGATGATCTGAATGAATTTTAAATTTGTGACCACTTTTTAGTATACCAATCTAGTACTGTCTAGTATATTATCAATTCGATAATGATCGTCTTTGGTAGTAAATTATCCTCAAAGTAGTTGAATTCGAATAATTCCTGAGAATTATTCCTCCTCCAATATCTCCATCATCGACACTTTTCTCCATTTCCCGGAGTGCCTTCCAGGGCTTATTAGGTAACGATGGCGCGTTAGTTGGTAGGATCCTAAGAAGAAGAAAAAAAAGATTTTAGAATAAAAATAAGAAATTATAAAAAGAAATAACATTTTCTCTAACGCGCCATCATCATAATAATCAACCTTAATTTAACATTTAAGAATTATATGAATTAACCTAAAATAATCATTCCTTTTATATCCATCTAATATGAATTATTTAATTCATTTTTCATTTAATTTTTTCAAGTGCGCTTCAATTGTTACAATAATTTGATATAATACTAGAAAACGATTGGTTGTCATTATTATCGTCACCATTAATCCAAATCGATCATTACTTAATCCGCCCAATGATATTTGAATTTCAATCGATTGTTTAATTGTTAATAATATTTGAATAATATTAAATAAAATAAATTTCCATATTTTATATCATAACAAATAATTGAATAACTGGTAACATTTGTCTTTAATGAGGGAAATTTGAACTAGTCACCTACTGCTACGTACGATATGAATAATATACCAATGTTGTGTTGAGAAGCAAATTTGGAGGAATTGGAACACCAAAATTTTCTGGAGTAAATTTTGATAAATTTAAAATTGTTCCAATTTGATGAATCGAGTATTCTATTGGAATGACCTTGCTGAATGAGAAAAGCATTTAATGATTGTGTGGAAGAAGAAGGAACCACAAGGATTTGTTTATGGAACTGATTGAAGCTTTTGCTAATTATGTTTCTAAAGGTTCATGTGCTGAAATTTCCCTCCTTGACTCATCATCGAATGATAAAATTCCTGGACGTATCTAACGAAATTGGCATGCATCAAAACTGTACGTTTTTTCGAGAACTTTCTAAATCGAATTACATTTGTTCATTTGAAATAAATTACCTTTCATCATAAGAGAACTACGATTTTCAAATATATGATATTTACATATAAATTTCAACGACTTTGTGCATGATAAAATTCATCAATCATTCATTCTATATCATTTCTTGTTTATCTGATTTCTTTTTTTTTCTTCTAAATATTGAAAGAAAATCTATGTAGAATGTTTATGGTATAAATGTAATTTATGCTCATTCGGTGATATTCATCACCTAATCAATATCTTATCAATCATCTTATCAAGGTTCTTCTATAGTTCAATTTCTTATATGTTTCAAATTTATCTCATATTTTTCAGAAATCTATTGAACATTCTTCCAACGTACAAATGATAATTCTAACATGCTAATGACCAAAAAGAGGTAATAGTCCTTCCTAAACATGTTCATGTGAAGAATCATTTAGTAGAAATATATTCAAAGAAATTCTAAGAAATTTTTGAATTTTATGATGGTATCGCATAATCACATATGATATAAAGTGCAAGAAATTAAAGTTTAATTAAGAGATTGAACTAAACGGAAATTCAAAAACAAAATAAATTAAAAAAGGAAATTTAAGTTTACGTAATTTCTTTTAGGGTCATTAGTAATTACTGTATGTAAAAGAAAACCGGAGAAACGAATTAAAAGATCGTTGAAATAAATTATTTACTATTTTTATTTGTTTTGGCATTTGAGACGAATTATAGTTTATACCATTTACTCCCGAAGAAGTTTAGGTTCCTTCTCCATCATTTTTAATTTTGTGGAAAAATTTCTTTTACAATAACTAAATTAGATAACAGTAATTTTCTTCTTCATTTTACTGTTATTATCTTTTTCAAATCGTCAAATAAGTAAGGTCGTCAAATTTCAACTCTACCTTCTAATTTTTGCTCATAATGTTTATAATTGATATTGAAAGACAATTAATATGTTAATTCTTATCACAACATAATTCCTGTGGTTTTTTTGCGGTTTCTAACTACAAAAAATATTTGGTTTTTAATAAGAAACTGAATGAAAATGAATAATATATTTAGCCCTACATAATGCATCGTCATAACCAGTCATGTGGAACAAAAAATATGTAGAACTCTATAGTTTGAGGTCATCGTGCAATGATAAATAAGTAACTACGTCATCCCAATTTTAGGTATAATATTTGCCTGATCATGATCTGATTAATAGTTCTGTCGTTACGGCAGTTATATATTGGCATGTATTTGTGGTTGTGGAAAATTAGAAATAATAAATTTCTTAATGTTATATATAATGAAGTAATTGAATACGTCATAAGAAGAGTCTTATTGAATGTTTAAAGATAATATTATGGACTGTTTGATAATGAATGATTGCTCATTGAAAATAATGTTCGTTTTAAAAGATTGATCATCTTGTATGAATGGTATTTGGAACAGATGCCAATTATAGGATGGTGTGGGACGCAATGAGAAAGATTATGTTGAATGATTTAATGTTCTTTTCGTTTACTGTTTGAAAATAATGAGTCATGCTATATGGTTCATGATAAAAGTAGATTTTCGATAAACCAGGAATCATTAAAGTTTGTTTAAATTCAAATTACAAATATATACAAAATATTTTCTCCAATGTTATCACAGTCAAATCAGTATCTCTTATTTTAATAAAAAGTCATGTAAGTTTCTTTTTTTTTAAATGTTAGTTTCTGATTTCAGTTTCTTCACTCATTGTTTCTTCGTGTCCTTCCTCCCTTCATTTTCATGTTCATGTGCGTATTATTTCAACGTCTATCATTGATGACTAAAATTGTCTCTTTTTCTACTTCGTCAAATGTATCTATGTATGATGAACGTCTTATCAGAAAAATATTTAATATTTGGAGCAAGTTACTTATTTTATTTTGGGTTTATATATCGATTTATTTATAAGAAAATCGATTGATTGACATAAACGGAAATGAGTGACAAAATGTAATTGATTACATTTTTAAGAGAATTGTCATATTAGTGATGGTTGTGTAAACAATTGTAAATGTTTATTAATCGTTCTATTAACTTTCTTAAGGATTGATAAATTTGTATTTATTTTTTTCTCGCTTTTATTTTGTGTTGGGGGAAATTTTGTTGAAAATTAATTTTTTTCTCTTTTTCTCAACAAAACAATAAATTATTTGCGGCTCTTTAGTCTCATGGCCCTTTTGTCCAAAACTTCGGAATAAATTTCTCCTTTTAAAATTTATTCGTTTCAATTTGATTAATTTTCTCAATAATCTTTTAACAATTCATTAAATATTGATCTTTTCAATGAGATATTCTCATATCGAGTCTAGGACATAAGAGCCACGAGACAAAAGAGCCACGGCACAAAAGAGCCACGGGACAAAAGAGCCATGGACAAAAGAGCCACGAGACAAAAGAGCCACGGACAAAAGAGCCACGCAGACTTTGATTTTCTGAAATTTATTGATTGAAAATAAGTAAAAAACAGTATATAACTGTATAGGATTGTCATGTCTGGATTTTTGTTTTCCAAAATTTACAGAGGAATCGAGTCTTATCAGTTTGGCCAGTACTTTTCGTGGCCATCTTCGCTTTCCCAGACTCTGTCATTGACGAAACGGTCGAT
>JALJEE010000619.1:0-10109 GCA_023231475.1 Seison nebaliae | reverse complement strand
AATCGACGATTGAACATAATACCCACGAACAATGGTCTTCTTAGTTTAAGAACTGATGTTCAATTCCGTTCATATTTAGATGAGGAGACATGCAGGACATTGCATAAAGTTCCAAATTTCGCCTTGGTATCAAAATTTTCTGTTGATCTTATGCTTTGTGTTTATTTGGCAGGAAATCTATTTTTCCTAATAACATGGTCCAGGAGATTATAACAATTTGATAGAATTTGTTCAAAAATTTTATATTCAAGCAGAGTATGTCCTTTAAGTCATTCGGAAAAAAATTGAAAACAATTTCGAATGTTGAAAATATTTAAGAATTTTGGGAATGTCCTCGATTCGTTTAATATGGGAAAAATGATATTAACATTTAATGAGCAATTTTGTCAAAGTTGATGAATAAAATTAAACGTTGTTATACCGTATTAGTTTTGCTACGAACCAGTATAATTATACCTTGTTCGTTTATGTTACCAATATTGTTATCACTATAATTGTTAACAATTCGTCAATTATAAATATGATGAAAATGAATTTTTAGCACCAAGTATTTAGCATAGAGACCATATCCAATACATAAATTTCCTGAAAAAAATTAGTTCATATAAAACTAATTTCAGTTATTTTTCATGATTTTTACAGGTTGCATAAAAAACTATAGTTTTTCTTCAATGTAATGAGACTTTTTTGTTCAATAGAAATCGCAATTATTTCTGCGTTTTATATCACTTTTCCTCAACATTTTCTGTTGTTTCATGTTGTTTTTTCACTGATTCATTCCCTACCCATTTCCATCTGTAAACGTTTTTGCGTATATTGATTATAATCAATGGACATAATTAATTCAATTACCTTTAACAGAGTTTTGTAGACAATTTCGATTATTCGTTGTATCGAAATGATTCTAGGACTTTTTTGCACCCCTTTTTTTGAAAGATTGCTAGGTAGAACTTTTTTGCACCCTCATTTAACCTATTAAAAAAGGTATATTTTGCACCCCTAGGGGTGCAACAAAATCCTACCTCACAATCTTTCAAAAAAAGGGGTGCAAAAAAGTCCGATAATGATCGAAATCTCATCACTCTCATTTGTTAAATGTCAATAGAAATTTTAATTTCAGAAATTTCATAAGTTTTCAATTTAATAACGATAGTCCTAAACTTTTCTTTCATTCTATAAACCCACTTTCTGATTTACTAATTAGATACTTACCCGTTTTCTAAGATGTTATTATCATTAATTATATTATCGTTATGCATTTTGGAGGGAATAGTTGCTGATAACAATGTTATAAAATTTCAGAGTTATTACAATAATTGGAGAAATGATACATGTGGTAACTGGTATATCTCTCTGGTGGCGGTTAAATGTTTGAAAATGGTTGATTGTCTCGGTTTTAAACTACAATTAGTCAATAATCATTCAATAGATGTATCTTATCTCATGTCGTATGAGAATTGTAATGAAAAATTTTTTGACAGACAAAATTCAGAAGATGTAGTTATTTATCTGTTGAGCAATATCGAATCGAAGTCAGAAGCATTCGTCAAATCTGAAGACGGTAAAATTTTACAAAAATATGAAACAATAATAATACCGGAAGAATTATCAAACACCTCAGTATTTATTTCGATGAAACATCCAGTAAATTATTCATTTGTTCAACATCAGCATGGTTTCTCTGACAGTTTTTATGAGTATTTCGGAGGATTAATCAAATTATCTGAGTTGTCGAAAAAACATTCAAATCTCACCTTTATGGTACGTTTTATAGCTGAGGAAGTTAATGGTGAAGCGGTATTTATCTTTGCACAATCCTCTCCGATAACATGTGAAACGGATTATAAATTGGATCCAATTATTCTTTATCCACATGATGTAATAGATAAACAAACTTTTCAAATGAGAACTTCTTTTGGAGCATATGATACTAATGAGTTGGCGAAAGAATATGGCTTTGGTTTTTGGTTTAAGGAACCCGCTCTACTTTATGCTATTGGAAATAGTTTTTTTCACAAAAAATTAGACACAGAAGTCATTCTAATAACTCATGTTGTAGTTAGTGTTATTATTGGTTCAATGGAGGATTATGTTAATTAATTTTTTTATTATATTTTCAATACGACTAAATTTATTCGTTTTTATTATTATTCTTATATATATATCGAAATTAAAAAATCAACCGAAATATTTATATAAACGGAATGAAGAAAATTCACTATTCGATATGATAAAAAGTTCATTAAAATTTGATCGTCTTCATTCCAATTTTATTTTAGCCATTTATCAGCCATTTTTAGTCAAAACTGAATTGATCCAAGAAACGAAATTTGGTACTTTTGTATAGATTCCATAGCCAATACATTTATAACCTGACGATACAACTCCATGCAAAACCCATTTTTTTCGTTTTTCTACAATGAATGGACATTATTTTTTAATATATGAAAAATTGTTGAAAATGAACCATTCATCCAAACTAATGGTCCTCCCGAATCACCTTGACATGCATCTTTTGCTTTTCCATTAGAATTTGGTGAACCGGCGCAAAACATGTTCTCATTCATTCTAATTAAACATTGTGTGGATGCACGAACAGGGACAACTATTTGTTGTAATATATTATTACTTCCAGTATTGTTAGTGTGACCCCAACCCACCACTGCAACCGGTTCTGTTACTTTTAAGTTTTTTGGGTCTTCATCATTTGGTAAGCAAATCGGTCGAACATAATCATTGAAAACTAAAGGTTCTGACAACTTCATCAATGCGATATCATTCATGTAATTCTTATATTCTGGATTGGAAATTATTTTCGCAACTTTTATTGCTTGAACATGATCATCTCGCAATGCAGTCTTCCTATTATGCACACCACTTAAAGACCACCATTTAACACCTCTTCAAATTATCCAAAATGACTTTTGAAAAAAAAATAATAAACGGAAACTCTTTAAGACAATGAGCAGCAGTTACTATCCATTCTTTAGTTATTATCGTTCCTGCACATTGTCGAATACGTTTATAGCCATGGAAGATTTCTTCGCCATTCAATAAAACGGTCCATGGCCATGAATGTTTGGTAGCATCATCTCCATTTACAATCCTTCCTAAAAGTATAAAGAATATCATTTTAAATTATTATCATCTTTAAAGTAAAATTTTACCTGGAGATAAATTTGGTTGAATAACAGGTTCTCCGCATTCGATTTTACCATTCAATCTGTCTTGAACCAATTTTTCAATATTCTCAACAATTTTTCCTGAAATTACTCGTATGTCACAATAATCCCCATCATATGAATCGGTGCATTTGCATTCACCGGAAGTGCAAGTACCACCATTCTGACATGGCCTTATATCGTCGTCACATTCGGAATGAACATGATGAATAGATATTAACGACAGTAACAATACGATAAATTTCATATTTTTCTGAAGGAAATAATTTGTGAAGTTCCCAATTATAAATTGTTCAATTTCGTTTGTTTACAATAATCACGGAACAACCTTGTTCTATGTTGGAATTGCAAAGTTATCTGAACATTAATGCTCTAAATGTGGACACTATTCTGTCGTAATAGCTCATCGTAATGTCAACGATGTGAAAAGGAGAATAATGAACGTTCGAGAAAAAATTTTCTTTTCAAAACATTTTCCGGTGAGAAAACTTTTTTCTTTGTTAATTGACAAGTGAAATCAATTAACTCACAATAGACTAGGGGCATAATATAAATTTTTATTAAATAACAAATCAACTCTCCACTGAATGAAATATTAATTTATGGACTAATCATTGATAAATTTATGAAAAAGATGTTCTGTTATAGACATTAACATTCAACGGTATTAAATAATGATTTTTATCGTCATCATTTCCAAAAATTTGATTGTATGTCATTTTCTTTTTTCGATTAAATCTTTTTATTAAATATCTCATCCGAAATATGATGATAATCGCTCGACAAGTTGTTCTAAAACGATGTTTCCTCCTAATGAGTATTTGAATATTTTCGATTCTGGTCAATTCTACCACGAAAGGCGAATGCACTTTCAAACTTCTGAAAATATATAATATGTTTTGTTCGAATCCTTTATATTTCATCAATAAACACTGTAAATAATATTTCTGAAAAATGAGATTTTTATGGAAACTTGCCGATCTCAAATATTTCTGTACAATTGAATATTCATCCAAATGTGATTTGGATTTCTGACATATCACTTCATCTAAAATAGAATGAAATTAGAAATAGAATAATTAGAAAAAATAGAATTAAAAAACTTACTTTCGGGAACAATATTCAACTTCGTTTCTACTTGAATCATTCGATCAGATAACTTTCTAATCTTCAGTCGTAATTCATTAATATTATCTAAGATTTCCCGAAATTCATTTCTTAATTTACAAATTTTATATAAATCAGATTGTATTAAACTGGATTTGATTGTCGAATCCATTTGTTGAGGTTTTTTATCCATTCTTGTTTCATATAACAATTCAACTGGTACCATTTTATTGAGTTGAATAATTTCATGTTTTATTCGACATTTTAATTCTGTTAAATCATTAACAAAATTCCGATTTGCTTTTAATTCCTTCTTCAACTCGTCTACTTCGTGTTCATAATCAATTTTCATTTTTTGACATTTTTTCGTTTCTTGAGTTAACGAACTTTCTAATCGTCTTCGGAATTCATCTTCCTTTTCTGAATTATGTTGAGAAATTTTTATTTGATGAATTTCTCGCCGTAAATTGTTTTCCATCGAATAATTCTCTTCCTTTAATGTCTCATACAATTCTCCCAATTTCCCATAATTCTTTCTCAACGTCGTCAATTCATTTTGTTTCGCGTCTATTTCACTTTCATAATTCTGATTTAATATTTCCGCATCAACTTCTAATCTTTTAATTTCGATTAATAATTTATCAGTTTTCGATCGTTCAGCCGTCAGTGAAGACAATAAACTTTTCTTTAACGTTTCTAATTCATTTAAATTTCCTTTAAAATTTTCGATATGTTTCATAATTAAATGGTTATTCATTTGAATAAGATCACTTAAATTAATTTTTGGATTGATCAATTCTCCACATTTCCCAAATTTGAGTGAAATAAAACTATTCTCTTTCTCATGAAACAATTCATTTGGGAAATTAACTTTCATAAAATTCTGCATCATCTTCATAATTTGCTCATTCTCTTCGGAAAATTTAACTTTCATTTTACTAATCACTTTATCATTTCTTTCTTTCTGTTGTCTGAGTTCACTCTCCAATTCTGAAACTTGTCTTATATTTTCTTCCAAATTTTTTTCCATCATCTGTCGATTCTCCAATTCTTCATTATATTTCAATTTTTCTTCATTTAACAACTCCTTCAACATATCGCTACTCCGTTTCCATCGTTCATTTGTATCGTTCAACAATTTTTCATGTTCAACCGCATCACTCTTCATCGCTTCTTCAATAATCCGAATTGTATTCTCATTTTCTTCCAATAATAAATCGTTTCTATAATTTTCACCATTTAATGAACCAATTTCTCTCAAATGCTTTCGCTCATTTTCTTCCAATTTAATGTTCTCGTTCATTACATTATCCAACTTTTGTTGAGATAATTTAAGAGATTCTTGTAATTCATCGATTTCAATTTGTAATTTTTCCTTTTCTTTTCCCAATGTCGTTTCCATCGATTCCACTTCAGAATTTAATTCCTGTAATTTTTTAATTAAACGACTGTTATTTTTTATTCCTTCAGAATATTGTTCAGTTTTCAATTTGAATTCTTTTTCCAATTCATTCATCTGATTCTTTATAATCGAAAGTTCATTATCTCTTTTTTCCAACTTTAATTTTATTAGTGAGAGTTCTTCATTATTCTCCGTTATCTTCTTACTCGTCACGCAAAGTTCTCCATTTTTTTGTTCCGTTATTTTTTTTAATTCCTCAATTTTTCGTCTCATTTCTTTTATTTGATCCGAAACGAATTTGGATAATTCATCAAAATTTCTTAATTGATCATATTCATTCTGATCCTCTTCATTTATAATTGAACGAATTAAATTCTGATACTTTTGTTCTTTCTCTTCAAATTTTTCCATTTCACTTAATAATCTTTCTTCTTTTTCATCAAATAATTTTCTTAAAAAACTATAATCTTCTTCTAAATTCTTCAATTTTTCATTATCGTTCGACATAATTGGAGATTGAATATTCTCATTTTTGGAAATAATCTGAAGATAATTCGACTCATCGTAACTATCCATTATGGAAAAATTACCTTCCTCCGTCAGTTGATGTAATTCATGAATAATCTTCAATAGTGAATCACCGTTATCTTCTTTGATATCTTGAGTTGAAGATTTCAAAATGAGATTGTGCACCAATTTCAGTTGATCCAATGCCTTCTCATATTCTTCATTACTGAAATATATTCCATCATTCTCTTCATTAAAATTATTCACTTTCTCTATTATCCATGCAATTCTTTGTTGAAAATTTAAATTTCTTCCCTCTCTACAAAATGTCAAAGAATTGTCCAACTTCCTTTCCAGGTCAATCAAGAAATTTTGAAATAAATTCTGTAAATCATCTAATTTATTTACTCTCTCTTCCAATTGTTCCTTCTCCTTCACAATCTTTCCATTCAATTCGAGTAATCCTTCGACTTTCTCTTCCAATAAAATATTTAATTCCATTAACTTCCCCGATCGATTTTGATCATCAATATCTTCATCCGATACTATTGTTAAATCGCAACTCTCTAAAATATTAACGTTAAATTTTTCGTTTATTTCATTCAATAATTTTAGTTGGTCATTCAATTCCAAAATTTCATTTTCTTTCTTTTCATTTACCAATTCTAAATTCTTTAATTTCTTATATAAATTCGATTTATGGATTTTGTTTAATAATTTCGCATTATTCTCTAATTCGTTCATGACAATTTCATATTTCTCTTTGTTAAATTGTTCGTGATTTCCGCCCACTAATTTTTGAACAGTATTCAGATGGTCAATAATTGAGAATTCTAAATTTTCATTCTTTTTCAAATTGACACCAAAAGAAAGTTGTTCACTCTTTCCTTCAATCTCAAGAATTTTCTCATAATTTTCAATTCGATTCTCTTCATCTTCTTTGCACAGGATGTTTAGTGCTGTATTTAACAAAAAATACAATTTATTCAAATTAAGAATATGAAAATCCCTTATCGGTTTCTCATCCACCATCTCTGTTATATCACCATCCAATTCATTCTTATTCAATAATCTTTTAACAGATTCGAATTGAGAAATTATCATATCTTTGTCTTTTTTTATTTTTCTTACTTTTCCTGTGAATTTATCGTTTATCTTTTGAAGATTGTCTTGTAACTCATCGTTAGTTTGTTGACAAATTTGTAAATCTACACGCAAATTATTTACTTCATTTTCCAATTGAACGATTCGTCTCCTTTCTTTAAAAGTGAATTGAGGAAAAAATTTATCTTTCTCATTCCATTCATTTTGATTGATGATCACTGTACTGTTGACATTATCGAATGTGGTTGAATCAATTAATGAACATAATTCTTCACTGTCTACTATATCATGAAATGAATCTTTCTCATCTTCAACAAATCTTCTTTCCTCATCTTCATTCATTTTGTTCGATGTAATTTGTTTCTCTAAATTATCGATCGTGTTCCTCATTGAATCATTCGTTCGTTTTTCCTTATTGAATAGTTGAATCAAATGACGGAATGTGAGAAATATGAATACACTCGATTTCTTATATTTCATCAAAGCAGAAATTAAATTTGATTGATTCTCTCCTTTCCATAATTTCAGTGAGAAATTTTTATCAAACCAATTCAATCGAAATATTTTCTTCAAAATTTCTTCATAAGTTCCATTCTCTGAATACTTATCATTTGGAATCTCATCAAATAAAGATGATAATGAAAATTCATTTGATTCTCCAATATTTTCTTCATTCTCATTATCTGATGTCAATATTAAATTATGAATTATTTTCAATAAATAACACAAT
The DNA here is from genome assembly GCA_023231475.1 of Seison nebaliae. Lineage (NCBI taxonomy): Eukaryota > Metazoa > Rotifera > Pararotatoria > Seisonacea > Seisonidae > Seison > Seison nebaliae. Next base: position 2,077 of record JALJEE010000619.1, on the reverse strand, counting down.
TTAAATTCATCTAAAAATATTCGATTTCCTTCAGTTTGATTCAATTGACAATCTTTATCATCTCCATCATTTATCAATGATGACAATCTACTTTCTCCTGATTCAAATGTTAAGGAATGTGATCTATGTCGTCGAATATGATTTTCATTGTTGGAATTAGGAATTATTTGTGAACTGGTTTTCTCTAACGGAATTCCACCATAATTCGTTGTGGTCCCAAATTTCCATAAATTAATTTTGCTCAATCGATTTTCTAAAATACAAATTTGCTCTTCACTTCTACTTCGTTCTTTTTCACTTGTTCGAAGTTCATTTCTTAAATGGAAAATTCTTTCTTTATAATTATTCTCATTTTCGTTTAATCGATTTAAATTCTCATGAATATCATCTTCTAAATTCAATAATTTTTTTTTAAACATTTCATTTTCATCCCCCAATTTATCATTCAACATCATAAATTTTTCTTTATCCAATCTCACTTCTTTCAAGTTGTTCAATAAATCTTCATTTCTTTTATTCAAATTCTCCAATTTCATTTTTCTACTTGATTCCTCCCCCCGTTCTTCAACTAATCGCTCATACCAAATTTCTTCCAATTCCACTAATTTCTTCACATTCTTCTTCTTCTCATAATCATTTCTCTCTTTTTCTTCTTTTAGTTCATTCTTACTCTCTTCCAAATCTTTAATCAATCTCTTTATTTTTCCCTCATCTTCATCATTCGATTTGTCCAATTTATCATTCCTCACCTCATCTTCAAGGAACATACGATTTATCATTTCCTCTAAATTAACCACTGATTTCGACTTCTCCTCAATGATTTGTTTCTGTCCCTCAATCGTTTTCTCCTTTTCCATCAATTTATTTTTCATTTCCTTTACTTTTTCCTTCAATAATTTCCGTTCGATTTGCAATTCATTTTCAGAATCAAAACTCTTCGAATTATCTAAAAACTTTCGTTGAGAAATTATATGACGGAATGTTAAGGAACCTTTACAGTCAAATCCATCAGTAGAAACATTCTTTCAATAAAGAAATTATCGGAATGTTAAGAATGAAGAAGTAAAAACTTTATAATCCGACGACGTATTATTCTAGAAAGTTGTCAAATAAAACGACCGGTTAATAAATAAAAAATTTTAACTTCACTATCAAAACAGAGTGGGGATGTAACGTATTTTCTAGACATTTCGATTAGTCTTCAAAAAAATGAATAGAATTTTCAAAGCTAAAATAAAACTTTTCATATGAATTTCTCTTATCCAAATCCTGTTTTTATACGAAAGAGGTGGACATTTAACTTGAGATGAAAAGTTTTTTAACTATATTCTGGAATAAATTTGGTTCGCTTTTGAAAAATTTCTTCCTTTTGTTCATTAATATTTTACTGACTAAAAATTAGTTAATGTTTTGTGTGAAAGCTTTGTAACTGTTCGAAATATGTGAATTATCTGTATCTAATTCAGTCTATTTTTCCCGTATCAGTGAAAGAGTAAAAGTAAGGTAGGAAATTTTAAAAACAACTTCGTTGGACAAATCCCGAAAGGACGAAGTCGATACATCGGCGTATTCGTTTGAAGATGTCATCGATCTAAAAACATTTACCAAACAAGAATGAAAGATTTCTACTAACAACTAACAAAATTTCTACGATACTAATAAAATGACGATTAACAATTTCATATAACAATTTTGGAAGAACAAATAATTTGAGCTTATTGTTAAAATGTGTGTTCGAACAAATTGATTATTCAAAAAATTAAAAATAATCAATTTTGTCGGGGAGAACGTAATTAATGTACTTTGTAGTGGTCAATCATACGAATTTAAAATAATGTTTAATTTCTGAGCTCAAACCAGAACACACACTTGATTCTTGTTCTATCCCTCTTTTCCAAGTTTAAGACGTTTTACTTTAAGATTTTACAAACTATACATATGTAGGAAACCTGTGAAAAAACGAGAAAAAAACAATTAGTTTTGTACAGAGGAGGAGTATAAATAGGAAGAGATAAATGGAAAAAAGGCACTTCTACTATTATTCAGAAAACCACATTTACATCTTTCGATTCTTCAA